>KK117081.1:859021-896684 GCA_000611955.2 Stegodyphus mimosarum | reverse complement strand
ATTTATGGAGCTTCAAAATATTTAATTGTTGTAGAGGTATGTAAAATGGCAACCATAAAAAGAAGAAAATCGTTTCAGCTAGAATTTGACTCGATTTGCTGAAGTATCATAAATACTGCGGGTTAGCCAGGATGTGCACAGTTATGATATTCTTATAATCCTTGTGGAGAATGAATATGAGGAATTAATGTGAATTAATATTCATATATAAATAAGAATTTATATCAGTGAAACATTTATTGAATATAGAACAACAACTTCTGTATTCTTTTTCTATTAGTCATTTACCGCTGCAATATACCTGCTTCAGTGCTAAGGACGTTTTTTCTTCTAGAAGAATAAAAGTCTTTTGATTGCATATTGACCCATTCTTGTGCAGCTTCAAAAACTTGCTTATTAGATTTGACTTTCTTTTCTCCTAAAAATTCTTTAACTAGACTCAAGAGATGAAAGAGCGATAGTGATCCAAACTGATTTTTAAATATCAAATAAATCTGTTATTTTTGTGACCTATTTCAGATGTCTGACATTTACATCAGCTCAAATCCATGAATTTTTATCGTGTTCAAGAGCATAAGTATTGTGCCTGTCGCTGGTTTAAGCTTTAGGTACCTAATGGGTGACAATTTGTTCAGCTGCATCCCAGTTTCGAGAGAGAGACCCATATAAGATTAATCCGAGGATCTTCAGCCCGTCTTTTCATTCCACCAAAGTTTCATTTGTATAATATATTAAGTGCCTTATGCCATCAAAGACACTAAAGTCCAGAGAAGATTACCGACTTCCCTACCAGCATGCCAACCGGGCGGCTGGAATAAATCTGAGACATCTTTGTTGTTAAAAATTCTAGTGATGATTTGTTGCTCAAATAGTGAGAAATTTACTGTGGTGTGCTGTTCACAACGAACAAGGGTGATTGATGTTGAGGAAAAATGCTTCTACTGTTGGCAAATTCAAACATATGTGTGTTTTCCCAATACGTTATGCTTACGTCCATTTCTTTACAAGAACGAGGAATAAAAATTGCTTTTTATATTCTGCTTTTTATATTCATCTAACTGAAAGTTATGTATTATTTGTAGCCGTAAATGTAAGCCTAAATGTAATTTCTGCAATGGCTTCTTTGTATTTGGCACAAATGTGTCAAGAATTTCCGAAGCAAAATTACGTTGGTGAATTTGTATTGAATCAAAGCTTAATTATAATCCCTGAAATATAAGAACTTTTTTATTATGCCATACTAAAAAGGATTCTGGATTCAGATCATTTGCTACACATCTTCTGTGGTAGATTATTTTCCTTTTGCTTTTAGGATTTGAAGTTTGGAGATATTACCTTCTACCTTGCAGTTAGTTTGTTGAAGCAGGAGACATGAAAAATGAGAAATGACCTTCCCAGCACTCGAACCTGGACCTCTCGAATACGCGCCGAGTGTGCTACCGTTACACCACGAAGGCATACTGGAAGGACGGAGATAATACCTTATAACCTTTTAATTTAAACTACTGAACGTTATCTCAGTTTGAACTCCTACTGTGTGCAATTGAATGTCAGATCAACAAATTTATCGTTTAGTGACTAAATAAAGTATGTATCAATTAAAAACTGTAGTTCACCTATTTTTAATTAAACTAAAATTTGAGTTTTAGTTAACTACTATGAATTATGAAATTACTACTTAGTAGAAGCAGTCTTTCTCGAATTAACCAGCAATGAGAGCTGGGAAGGAAAATAATAATTCCAAAAATTCATTTCAATATAAAAATTTATCAGTTAACGTTAAAAAATTTACCAGAGCGAGTTTTTGTGCGTACGAAATCAAAAAGGATAGGTTAGCGTAGAAGTTAAAATAACTGATTTGCAGATAAAACTGTTTACAACTCTACTGCTGCATAACATTATGGTTTGGTTTATTTAATTACGGCGAAACACGTAATGCGCTTACGAAGGGCTTAAGCTCGAGGGAATTCCGTTCGCCGGAATTCGAACCCTGGACCCAACTACCAGTGTTCAGCGACCGTACCGCCTCTGCGCTGGTGGGTCGCTGGATAACTTATAAATCTTAGTTTCGTTGTCTAGGCTAATCAGGTTATGCAGCTAGATTTTACATTTGTGAGTTTGTTTGTTTAACTGTTAGGGCGTATTTCAATAAGCTCGCAAAGGCTATATGCCAACAGAAAAAAAAATGTTTTGGTAGAGGACGACTTTATGTTAATGCAGGCGAGAGCTTTTCCGTAAAATAAGACATGCATTCGTGGAGGATATTCTAAGCGAAGCTGGAAAGTCTATTCGCCCAAATTCCAACCTTGATCGAATTACCTGTGCTCAGATATGTCTTATCTATTTGGCCACTGGTGGACGATCTAATTTGGTAATGCTTTTTAAAATTTATTTGCCTTAAGCGCCTTAATGCACTAGAATAAACTGTGTGAAATTTTATTATTATGTTGCAATTATTTTCAAAGCCTGCGACTTCTAATTTATAAGTTTAATTTATGTGCCCAGTTTTGATTATTTACGAGTTTGGTTTCATATCGTGTTGCTTACATATAACTTTTTTATGATATCAGAAAAGTTATAACCCTTTTGAGACTGGTTAAGATCATTTCAGATAAATCAAACAGAAGTTTACAGACTTCAGTTAAAATACCGACTATTGGAAAGTGCTATAAAATTTGATAATGAGTGTTTAAATTGCGTCTTTAACTTCTTTCGTACATAAAATATTAAAAATGTTTTATTATAACTTATTTAAATAAATCTTTTAAAGTGTTGAGTAATAATATTTTGGAAATCATAGCGTTTCTTGGTCTTGTAGGACTTAAAATAAACTCACGGGTCTACTAACAATATACTTTTTTAAATCAAAATTGTCAAAAAATATAATTGAATGCAATAATCCTTATGTGCATAATATTTATATTTTCTGTTTTATCATTTCTTGAAATTCTTTCAAGATTTTCAGTACCATTCTTATGTGGCGCCGCACGATTTCGTCATTTTTGTTTTTGAATTTATTTTATTTATTTACTTGTGAGAAATTTCAGGAAAATCATCCAAACAAGTAGTAAAGTTTGTTAAATAAAACCATGAAAACATTATTGTTCACCTCTTTTTTATAGGGGGCGGAAATTAAACTCCTCAATAAAAAATTAACAGCACCATTTCGGACAACGCGTTTATACCTATTCACTACACATATGTATAATGCAGAAAGCAAGAAAGATGATACAGCGCCCTCTTTCGCCGAGCAGTGAATGTCGTAACAAATATTTTACAAATAATATGAATATCGTGTTGTGTATATCCTTCATACACACATATAATAATAATAATAATAATAATAATAATAATAATAATGCGTGCTTACGCGTTCCTAATAGATCGAATTCACGCAGAACCGATGATAACTTGATAAAATTTATTTTTACCAAAAGGAACAATTTACAACTCTGGAACTTTCCACAAAAGCACTCGTACAGCTATTTTTAGTATCACAGAAGACAGTCAGTAGTTAACAATCCATGCTACTAAGATTGTTAAACACAACGCAATGGAAAGCGCATCTAAAAGGCGGAACTCTCACGGATATCTCAATAGTTCGCAGTCGCTCTGAGCTAACAACTACTCAGGAACTGATGCTTTCTCCGGTCTTGTCTAGTTTTCCTCTGGCCGCCGAGAAATCTCTAGTACCTTCCACTTCTTGAAATTACTGCAAGGCATATGAGGACCGGATACGGTTACAGTTATAAATAATATCCATTAAAATTACTCAATTATAATACCCATTACACTTATGCAGGGACCTCGCCAAATGGTCGTAAATTTGGCGACAAAAATTAGTTGCCAAAACCATCGCCAGCTTGGCGATATCTCTCCAATTTTGCGAGATAGCCATTTGCTCAACATTAAAGAGACTTATTTTTCCCGCAGAGCATCGTCTCTTTCAGTAATTTCATGTTATGTTATACAAAAGAAATACTACAGTTTTAAACATAACTTTATTAAAATTAGATACATATATCCAAACATTCGTAACAGCAATAATAATAATAATAGGCATTTAATATAATATTTAAGTATTGTAATTGTTATTAATAGTTTCTAAAGCGTATTAAAATTGTTTTTATTATACAGTTGAAGATTCCAATTTATAACATTTTTTGGTTCTTCACGGGGTAGGGCCGAAGATGAAGTTAAGTAAATGAGACATTCACCTCAAGTAAAAATGAAAGCGGATGCAAAATTAATGTGCAATAAATTTGGGATGAAAATTATTTAAGGAGTTTTGAAATTTGCCCTGTCTGATAAAAATCTGTCGAGGTTCTGGTATTATATTTTGTTAGAATTTTAGAAACAAATATTTCCTAATCAAATGTAGGGTTAGATATTTCTTGTGCAAATAATTAAGCGTTATGGATATAAAAAACAGTCCTTCTTCGAAAATGGAAAGATAATTCTTTTTTCTAAATAGGTTCCACTACTATTTTTCAATTTTTCAAGCAAAATATCCGTAATAGTTGTCTAGAGTCATTAGGATTTTTGATGCTGGAAACGTTAAAAAGGAGGCAGGACCTCGCTGGGACTTGAATCTTTCGAACTTCTTGAATGCGCGCCAAGTGTGCTATCGTTATACCACGAAAGTATGCTGGAAGGTGGGAGAACATACCTTATATACTCCCCCTTTTAAAGGACTACTGGGGATTAGCGGACTCGATTACCAAATTTTGGTGGGGAAGAAACGTGGCGGACCGTATCCGGTGCACCACGTTTAGTTCGGGCGCCATTGTAGAGTCATTAGGTTTTTTTAAAATGTTGGAGACCGCGGAAAAATGAGCAGTGCTCTCGCCGGTACTTCTCTGGAACCTCTCGAACGCGCGTCGAGTGTGGTGCCGTTACACCACGAAAACATGCTGGAAGAAGAAAGAAAATGACTTATAGTTGTAATCTCTTCCTAACGAAATCGAACTGAATGTGCACGTATTTTGTATATTGGCATCATTTCTCAAATATTGGATATATCTGCCTTTGTTTTTTTTTCCTCGCTTCCCTTTTTTTTCCGAGAGCTCAGAAGCTATTTCATTATATACTATCAAAAACAAAACTACAAAATTTCTAAGCTAGGAACAGAAAAATGCATTTTTATTTGGGAGTTTATACTAGTGTGCCATGCCATTCTTTGCATGTGGTAAGTGAATGGGTAAGTAGATCTGAATTTTTTGGGCAATTTACAAAAAAGAAGCGAACTCCGGAAGCGTTGAATAGAACTTTATAAATCGACGAAATTCGCATTGCCAACAAAATTCTTCCCAATTTGCTGAAACCAGTTGCACAAAGGCCCGCTCTTTATGTATTTTTCACCATGAATGCAAATACGAATCTTTTCTTGAAAGTTCTCCCCAGAATGGAAATTATTCAGAAAATCCCCATCGCTTTCTCTCCATACATTTCTTTCTTCTCTCCATCGAAAGTGCGCTTGGAAAGAAGAAAAATTTTTTTTATTAAATCTAGAATTCAAATCCCTGGAACTAGAACGTGAAATATGCGATGTTAAGTTGTGGATATTCTTATTTTCTTCGCGCGTTACGCGTTTTCTATATGTGTTCAAGAGCCTCTAAAAATAACGTACCATCTGGAAAAGAAGGACAATGGGAGGGTTCAACCACACAACTACGTTTTTAATTCGTTTATTTACGGTAGAATAACATCGCAACCTTAGAAGCTTTTACCTTTTTTTTTTCTTTATTCTTGCCACCTTTCCAAGGGTGAACCTCCACCCTGCGTCGACTGATCGAATTGACCCTTCCCCTGCGCAATGCGCAGGGTACCGCCCCCTATTTCTCGTCGTAACCATGACAACGCGAGCAGAAGGAGACAGGAGGATACATCCAGTGGTGTTGATCGAAATTCAGTCGTTCCTCAGTGTGCTGCGCTTTTACCGGTGACAAGCGAGTTGGTGACAAGTTTCGACCCATGCCCCACGCGTGGGGTGAAAGTTTTCTGTGGATTTGTGCGACCTCACCTCTCTAAGGATCGTCTGCAAATGTTTGTGGATTAACTCATTCTGAAGCCATTGCTCCATTGCGTGCCATGGTGCTTCAACTGAAGTACCGCTGAAAGTTATCCTCTGGGGACCCCCGGGGAATTGACTGGCACTTCCCCCAGGGGTCCAGGTGTATTAAATTCCAAATACCCGGCACCAGTATCGATACACATGACTTGGATACGTTGCTACCTGTGTTATTTTCATTCCTGACTACTTACTATCTGTGGCACAAGTTATAATAGAATTCGAATTCCTAGCTTCATATGAAATGTATTATCCTAAAATATTATGAATAATTACCGCTCTTTGCTCTCCTTAAATTAGAATTATTTGTAAAACACTAACAGTGCTGGGATTATTATATCATTTTGGCAACAAATTGTTGACCGCAAATAGTCTTATTTGAAAGGAAAATATATAAACATTTTTCGAAGATGATTTTAACTGCATTTTTACTTTTATTTATTTTTAAAATAAACTTACGCTGAATGACATAATTTATTGTAGAAATTCTATAGCGCTCGTCAATGCATTAGTTATTCCAAAGGTATTATTACTCTTAAATAAGTTCTTTTTAATTGTTGTTATGGATAATAGTAAGACTAAGTAACGAACGTTAATTTTTTTAACTTTTAAGTTAATTCACGAAATTAAACTTGGATGGTACCAGTTTTACACAAAGTTTTTCAAAAAAATCAATCAATTATTAAGGCAACTATTCTTGCGCAGATAGTTTTGGCATGCTGAAGATGTTATCGTTTTATGTGAAAGATATTGCTTTTGTAAGAAACTCTAAAATATTAAGTAAATAGTGGTAGATTATTGTGGTGAACAAACTTGTTAATAACCATTTAATATAAATTAGAAAATTTATAACTATATAGCGTTGGATGTTTGAATAAATGTATACTGTAAACAAAGTTTATTTAAAAGCTTAAGGCCGCTAGTAGTTTGTTGTTATTAACTATAAATGTTTATGAAGAGTTTTGTATATTAGATGTCCTTTGCCAAGCTTTTAATGAAAAGTAAATTATATTGCTAATGCTGCTGCATTAGCTAAGAGGAGGTAGATAATATTGGTTTAAATGTTTGAAGTTACAATGCTTATTTTAAACATGTTAGAGTAGAAAAGTAATTTTTCTTAGATTTCTAATTCTTGTTTTTCTGTACCGAGATAAAAATTAAAATTTATTACATGCTGTTTTGTTGAATAAATTTTAAAAGTTTTAGCAAGAAACGACGTTATTTTAAAAATTGCATGACATAGTGGTACTTATTGAATGTTTATTACATCATAATGAATAAGAAGTTGCCTATTAAAAGCCCTTTTTTAAAATTTAACCTGTATAAAACTTCAAATTGAAAAAAGTAGCGGTATTTATTCTGCCTGTCACTAAACTAAATTTAACAACAATAGTGCTCATCGTGAATCTTCTTAAAATACTTTTTCTGCGACACTGCGAAGACATTTATTAGTCTATCAGATTGGATATCATAACTTTAAACAGCCTTTTTTAGTTTTCGCAACTAAAGGTGCGTCAGTGCCTGCCGCGCCAATTTGTATTTGAATTAACATAGAAATACTTTTCATCGTAAAGTTTGAGCCCAAAAGTAAAATTTTCGTCAATCGTCAAGAGACATGTTTCAAGCAGTGATGCAGTTCCGCGATCCGCAACAACCTCAACAACAACAACCTCTTCACCACAATCCTCAACAGCAGCAACAACAGCAAAATCAAAAACCACCCATGCATCCGCAGCATTTGCCTCATCCTCCTACATCCACACTCTCCAGCTCCTCGTCTTCCTCTACCGATTCCTCAGGGGGTGGTCAGCCATCGGGGGCTGCGACGACGCCCCCTAACCGTCGGTCTCGACGTCGGAAGTCTCTTCTGTACCAAGTGCTCATGTCCCCTTTGAGGAAGAAATCTGGATCCACCAATACTTTGAATACAGTTGCTTCTGGTGGTGGTGGTGGTAATGTAATTCAGCAACAGCAACACCAAGGGAATGTTGTAAGTAAATCTGTTCCTTTTTAATACACATTTCAATTATCTTTTGTGCCTTCCTAAAAATAACGTAATCATTTCTATCTTTGCCGACGCTAGTGCTACCTTTCCTCTTCTTGGACCAGTAACGTTCTCCTAGATCTCCTCAATCTATGGGAGATAACGCCGTTGTTAGGTAACTTTTATTAGATTGTAGGATTTTAAATTAATTCATCATTTTTAAATAGTTTTTCTCGTTTAAAATGAAACGTTACACGATTCATCTTCGAATAGTGAACATATACTAATAGCTTGATCTTCCTCTTTGAAATTTCGAAATGTTCCCAAATTAAACCATTCTGTTATTTTGCTTATTTGCCATTCTCTTATGCATCCATTGTTCTTAATTTTCCTGAATTAAACCATCAGTTTTACACGAACAGAAACTGATATTCCATTTTACTGAAATTCTATTGAATTTAACATAAAATTAAAAAATTAATCATTTCTTGTCGCAAACGCAACATTTTTGAAATGCAAGTACATATATCACAGACTTATATTGCTCAACTGAAAAATTCCTGAATATGAAAATTTACATTAGCCAGTATCTAACGCTGTGATATGCATTTCAAGCAACGATTTGATTCAATTACTCGTGAATCATTAACTAAATTGGTTGAAAGGTTAAACAGCAAAATAAACTTAAATGCAGTACTCGGGGCAATTAACGCTGTTGGGTTGTACTTTGTTTCCGGTTTTATGCAACTGTTACGTAATATCGCATGTCAATAATGCAGTCTCGGTTTAACGTGTCTAAATAACAAAGAAGTGATTCTGCAAGCGTCAGAAATCTCTTTCTATGTATAGCGTATTCTCCAAGCTGTCAGGAATGGCATTTTGTAAGTTCCATTAAAACTGTACAATAATTAATGATCAAAAGCTTCATTCTGTTAAAAAATATATACTCAGATTTTTAGAATATTTCTAAATAGTTTTATACCATATATAAATTAAGGACATATTTATTACGGTTAGAATTATTACCCATCTGAAACATATGTTTTTAATATATCTAACGATGCAAACCGATCGTACATATTATTTTTATGCACTATGTGACATATTCTATATTTTTTATATTATTTCTTGCTTCTTACTTCCATAATTAATTTACTCTTTCAAAAAACATTCTTTTAAGTTCACTGTTAAATGATGTGTACATATGACGTACATATATAATGTTTTCTTTACACTGTGAAAACGTTCGATTTTTTTAGAAACTCTTTACTTTAATTATAACACGTGTAACGTTGTTTAATTTTGATCTCCCCATTCACGTTACCCATTGAGCAGAACGATCAATAGGACCGAAAATTAGCCGAGTAGCAAGGATATCCCACATTATGAGAGAGAACTAATTTTATAAGTCGTATATTTGAGTATATGTGTGTGAACGAGCATCTTGTGAGACCACAGTAAAATTATAGAGACTACTAGGGTTTTCGAAGCGAGAAACGTTAAAAATTAATTTGCCTTCGCCGCTATTCGTACCATAGATCTTCCAGTAACTAGCTAGTAGATGTGCTAACCACTTACACCATAAAAGCAAGCACTGGGGAATAATAATTCCTATAAATTCATTATACCAAGGACTAAGCTACAGGAACCTTATTCTGAGTTAGAAATTATCTGAAGTTGGTTACGAGTTGTGGAGAACTCAAATAGTAATAGAACTCTTTATAGGCCCAAGTAGCCTCTCCATGGATTTGGACCTTGTTTTAGGCTCCAAGCCGGAAACCTGGTGTACGCATGTTCATTAAATTTTACTCTTTAGATTGAAATTTAAGCTAAGTTTGAGTAATCACATTAAAAAAATAACTGGAACAATGTAATGCGCTGTTTTCAGGTTCTGATGTTTGTTCCAATTTTACTTGAAAGTTTTATTATCATTGCGCGATGTCACATTTTTAATCAATGCTATAAAATGAATTTTCAGAGGAAGTGTGTCAAATGTTCTTTCATTACTTGGGCAAGAGTCCTCGCATTTGCTGCAATAGGTCTTTCTTCAAATGGACTAGGTTTTGAATCTTTATTGTAAAATAATACTTTAATTGATCTCAACGAAGAGGCTTACAGCCTATAGAGTCTCGTATTCTTGGGTAACATAAACTAAAGAGATCTGAAAGACTGCATGAGGAATTATCCTCAAGTCTTAGTTACGACCAAAAGTCAGATGGGTGTAAAGAACCCTTTATTCACTCAATATAATTTCACAGATGGTCCCACATGGGCATACACAAAGCCAGCACTTCTGGCTAACTCAAAATATTAACGATGAACTTAAAATTAGTCGTAGAAGTCGGCGTAAACTAGCCTAACGGCTGAAAGCGCTCAACGCCACAGAAATCTAATTGCTAGTAATTCAGGATGGCAACGTGGCCTTCAAGCAGGCATAACACGCTCTAAAATCACCTTCCAAACCTTCCCATAAATACTACATCTTTTTACCTCATTTGAATACAGGCGCTCGAACTTATTAATTTTCTGGCAAGAAAGCGCGTGGGCGATAAGAGAATGAAAAAAAAAGTTGATTCAAAAATAAAAATTAACTGTTAGCTAAATTAAATGAATCTCCACAAGCTTAAGATCTTCGGATCTTTTAGGACGCGTAGGAGCAGATCCAGTTTTGAATAATTTGTACACACGCATTGCAAAATCCAGTCAATGACGTTTCACATTGTTGAAAGAAAATGAGATTTAGATTCTCCCAAATTTCATCTTCATCTGAAGACACACACACAAAAACAAAACCCTTAAATGTTCCAGGAGACATGCTGCTGTGACAATTAACAAAAAATGCCTCGTCATCATTTTTTGGGCAACCTGTATTGCTGATATTTCTTTCAAGCAAATCTCATAAATAAAAATTAAAAAATTAAATACTACAGTACTTCCGCATACAGAAAGAAGTTTCGGATCAACAATCTCTTAGCGCTTTGCTTGCCCTGACGTACCCTCTGACGTCATGGTGCTGATATTTGCATATGCATAATCTTTCTATTGAGTTGGCTTTTCACTGTACTATCGCAAAAAGCCGTTTTTAACAATTTCTTGGTTGTATGTTGAAAGATAAATTTGTTGCTTGAGTTTTGCATACTGGTGTATGAATGTTTCATGCGTTTACTGCTGCATATGATAGTTTACCATACATAATTAATCATACTAAAAGCTGAAATTACTAAGGTTATCTGCCTTCGTGAAACACAAAAAATACGCAAACAACTAACCTGTTTGTCCAAGCTTGAAGTACCAGCATTCGAAAATCTCAGTCATTCATTCACTAGTAGGGTACTGAAATTTAAACAACTAGACAGTAAGGACAATTAGTACCCTAAATGTTTAAGCTACTTATCATACGAAACTTCAGTGATTTTTGTTCCATATGCTTGAACACGAGCTAGTTTCTCTTAAGAAATTCGCTGACTAGTGGAGAGTGGATTAAATTTCTGAACATGGGTAGTTCGAACTCTGTTAAAGTGCAGGCGAACGGACTAGTTGCATGGTCACTTTCGAGATTTTTCAGATGTGTAATATTAATATAAGACAGCTTATCATGAAAGTATCCACAAAGTTATCTTTACTCTTAGACAGAACTCTGTTGTGCTTTGCCGTACCAATCAAACGTCAAATAAATTATCCCTCAAAGAATCTTTTATGAAGACTTACTAAATTACTTACTAAATTACTAAATTACTTACTAAACTTTATGAAGACTTACTAAATAGCTAATTAACCAGACCAATGCATTATGAAAGTGCTTTTATTCAACTAAAGGAAAATTAAAATTTTTGCGGAAAACATTTTATTCCGGAACTGATTTCTAAAGACGTGCGTGCATTGTTTTAAAAAGTTTTTACCTGCAAATCTCTCAGTTCTGTTAAAACCCCTGTAATATTTTTACAACCTGTTTAATAATTTCATTGTGATGTAGG
Source organism: Stegodyphus mimosarum (assembly GCA_000611955.2). Taxonomy (NCBI): domain Eukaryota; kingdom Metazoa; phylum Arthropoda; class Arachnida; order Araneae; family Eresidae; genus Stegodyphus; species Stegodyphus mimosarum. Next base: position 884,656 of record KK117081.1, on the reverse strand, counting down.
CTTGACAGAACGACCGAAGAAATAAGCAGAATGTCCCGGATTATTACTTGCAATAATGAGTTACATTTTTTCAATTAGGAAAACGGCGTCGAAGTGTTGTGAGGCTCTAAACTTGTTATCTCCTAAATCCAACTCAACTTTCGATATTTTAAGAATGTTCTTTTATTAGATTATCATTCATTTAAATTAATCTCATGAATGTGTACGCTTCTTCGATTAAATTCTGTCCAATACTGATTACGTTGTGCGTAATGTATTAATGCCTTTTTTTATTGAACTTGTTACCATCTGAACTGGAAGTTTAATTACTTTTCCTATTAAGCATGTATAGGATAATTTTCTTTCGAAGTATGTGTTTGACAGGAATTCTTTTGTTGTATTAGTATGTTCTAGAGATCAGTTTTATGGTTTACGATGTCGTTAACATTTCGTAGGAAGCAAAGTTGAATCTTTTAAGGGAAACGTCGATAAAGCGTTACATTAGTAAATACTCAAAAGTAATAATAAAACACTTATTATGTTTTTTTATTCTGTTCTTTGCATTTGTATAGATTTATTGGAAGATCATAAAAGTAATGTTTGTGCTTTGTAGCAATGTTTCTGTCTTTATTTAAAATGTCGCTGAGTACTGTATTTATTGAATTGCTTTATTTTCTTTAGCCAGTCAGAAAAAAATTCATTTAATAAAAAAATTATTTAATATTTTCCTAATCTTTTAATTTTTTAAAAGTAACTAATTCATGTATAAATTTAGTTTCTATAAAAAAAAACTTTGCAAAACGTTGAAAACAAAACATTTAGGGAATGTATGATGATTAAAAACGCAAAATATTTTTATTAAATTGTAAAATTAACGTTTTTAAAGTGATTTTATTTTAAATCGAGTTTGATTTGAACGATAAATTTGGATGAAATAAGATCTAATGCATTTTGAAAAATCTGAGTAATACAGAATTTGAGTTATGGGTAATACATAATAATATTAATGAAAACAAAAATTTTACCAACAGGTTTTATCTAATTACAATTAAACAAATCTTTATCTTTGAAAAGAGGGCAAAACAGAAGGCAACATTATTCTTTATACAATATGATGTACTTATTTCCTTAGCAACTACAATTTTTTGACGAACTCATTGAATTAGATTGTGTAGTTTTCGCTAACATTATACAGAGCACGTTGTCAATGTTAAAAGCCTTACTCTTAAATAGAATTTATTTGAAGATGGTTCTACTTTGAATCATCTTTTGGCTTCAAAAGTCATTCGTAATTCGGGTCTTTAAAGCTTCCAAAACGTGAAGATTGTTAAATACAGAATTTAATTCTATAGCTAAAAATATTATTTTGATAAGCAGAAAGAACACTGCCCAAAAAAAATGGAACAGTTCTATATCTCCTGTTCTACTTGGCCGATTGACGAAATTGAAATTCCGTTTTACATGTCTCGAAAGCGCGACTTAGGATATATATTAGATTTATATATAGCTTATTCTAATATAGGTATTTTGATACAAAATTGGACTGTTTCTGAAATAACATACCAATATTTTTCCATATTTCGATTCTACGACTCAAATTATGCCAAACTACCAAATTTTGTAAAAATCGCACGAGTAGTTTTTAAAAAATTGGCTGTCAAAATTTTAGCTCCTCAATGTTAATTCAATTTGGTATGTATTTATTAATATCGCTTTTTTTATGAAACTTATTTGATTCCTTCCTACGCAGTTCGAAATTTAGGTTTATTCCAAATAAAATTTACCCATTTTTTATGATTTATTTTTAAAATTTGTATTTTTAAATAATTTTTATAAATTTTTCGAAAAACATTTTGCATTATAACCTATAAATTTTTTACAAGCATTTTAACGTAGGTGTGCTTCTAAACATACCTGCAAAAAATTACAGCTTTTTCAAAATTTCCGAAGATATACGTAAATTTATATATTGGCGTGTTTTGAAATTTGGCATATTTGTTGAAAGCGATAATAGAGAAAATGTGGTTTACGCACTTTGTTAAAATTATTTTAAAGTTAAGAACGATGTGACTTTTTTTTCGCTCATCCACAATGTAAAAAGGTAGGAACGATGGGACTTTTTTCCCGCTTCCTGTACGATGGAAGAGATCGAAAAATAGGTTATCATCTAATAAGAAGTTTGCCAGGTGAATTATTATCGGCACAAACTGAAAAAAATTCGCTAAGTTCAATTTTTTAATTTCTCCATAAATTTCGCACCAAATTTTACAAAATTTAATATTTAGGCATAATTTGAGTCGTAGAATTGAAATATGGAAAAATATTGGTATGTTATTTCAGAAAAAGTCCGATTTTGTGTCAAAATACCTATATTGAAACAAAAGCTATATGTAAATCTAATATATATCCTAAGTCGCGCTTTCGAGACATGGTAAAAGCAATTTGAATTTCGTCAATCGGCCCAATAGAACGGGAGATATAGAACTGTCCCTTTTTTTTCGCAGTGTACATTTTAATAAAGTGGGAAGTTTGAAGGTAATTTAAATGAACCTGAAGAAAAAGTCTTATGAATAACGTAGGGCAAAGAAAATTTGAAGAAAGCCGGGTAATATTTAGGAATAAAGCATTTAAAAATTTTGCGGGAAGTGTGAGATAGTACTTATGACGGAAAACGTATAGGATATATTCTATACAGTATCAGGAATTTTAATAAGTTCATAGTTATTGTGTATTTTAGAAATTTATACTTGTAGTAATTAATTCGATTAATAAGTTCTTCTGTAAAATTCTATTATCAAATCGCCTAAAATTTAAAGAATATAAAAAATAATGATAATTCATAAAGGATAATAAAGGGAATTAGGGGAAAAAAGGGATTTTTTTTAAACTTTTAGAGGGAAATCTCTTACCAACACAGTCTTAAGTAAAATACATTACTAGCACCTTAATGATTGACTGCAAAGTTTCTTATGTAAATTATCTTCTGCATTCGGGGTAAAATCTAGTGATAGTTCTGCGTGGATAATAGCGCTGAACAGTAGTATTTATAGATCTAGATCTATAAATATCTATTTATAAATACTTAGATCTATGATTTACTATCTTTCCTTAGAAAATCGTCCACAGAGGCATCCTTTGCCTTAAGCAAATAACCTTAGTTTCATTTGTGATTAATGTAATAAATCCAGTCTTAATGCTTACAATAAAATGCTCAAGTAATATACAGATTGGAAGATATACAGTAACATACATACGTAATATACTCCGATAAACAATTTTAACACATTTCATTTGTGTTAAAATCTGTCCTATACTTCTGCTGTTTCATTTGCTCCCGCTAGAATTTGTAAATAGAGGAATTTTACTTCGAGGAAAATCAAGATTAACCGTCAAGCAGTCCCTCTGGTTGTATTCGACCAAGGGGAAACTGTCTGATCGGATGAGTTTCCTGTTGCCGTTGCATATTAAGTAATTGTTTTGTGAAATTTACTATGCCGTATGCTAAAATAGAAATTAGCATCTGAATTTGTAAGTAATCTGTATTTATGTATTATGTGTAGTCCCTCCTAAATTTGTTTTAAGTTTGTTTTGTACTTCGGCTTGAAGTCTAAAATAAAACTTATTTATTTTATTTTATTTTGTGTAAATTTGGAATTCTGAGACTATAGTAGAAGGAGGAATGAAAATTTGTCTGTCAGGCTTGAAGGTCAGACTGGTTTTAGTTGAATAAAAGTGAATTTAACTTGATAAACCTCCGTTTGTATATATTTCTTTTCCTTTTTTTCATTTTCCTAAGCTATAATATATTTCTTAGTATTTTGATTATTTTCTGCTCATACCTTTCCAAATAAAAAAAGAAAAAGGTGAAGAAATGTAGAAAATAACTGAGCTTTTAAAAAATTTCTTTTTGAATGAAATTTAGAATTTCTTTTTATAGTTTATAAATAAAATTGAATTTCATGATTTGATATTATTTTACTCAAAGAGATGTTACTTTTGTTTAATGAAAAAACGAAATATGTGTATAATTTTTAATTATCTAAGTTTTTTACTGGCATACTCTTTTTCAAAGTGCTTTAGACTACATTAGAGGATTTTCAAATCCTTCTCATATGACACAACTGGTATGAGTTTCTTTCAAAAATTCAATATTAAAGTTGAAAATCTGTGTGTAAACTGAATATATTTGGTTGGCCCGTACGTTTTGGTGGTGTTTTTTTAAATAGTTTTCCACAAAAATAAATAAAAAAATGAACAACAAATCAACCAGTAATGTATTCTCTGTAGCTCATTACAATTTCTTCCCAGTGTTCAACAAGCTGCTTAATGCTTCGACGGTTAAATTCACCGTCTTTGAATAGCTAAAACCAATTTTGAGTCGTCGCCATACATTACACAAATCTCTTGAGCAGCATCTGTGGCTTTGGCACCCAATTAAACGTAAAAAGCATAATGTGTCGGAAATGCTCTTTTTTGTCGACTTGACACTGCATTTTAATAACATGAGAAGAACAAAAAGTGTATCAGTACAAAAAAAAATTAAACACATTGTTTTGTAAAGCACATAATTCTCTACCGGATAAAATAAAACACATTGCCAAAACATTTTATTTTTCACGCAAAATGTTTACTGAAAAAAAAGGGCCAGGACTTATGTGCCAACCCAATAAAATAGCCCTGTAAATCCAGCTATATCGCCTGAAATTCGGATAATTGGACATCTACCTTAGCTTAGCCCTATCAGACGAATTAGCAGTGAGTACTAATTCACCTAAGCTTCCATCCAAAATTGTATCCATAATAGTATTGAGGACTAAAAGGGCAATTTTGGTACCAATAAAATATCTCTTTCTCAGTTCTTGAAACTTTTCAGTATGCACATCGTTTTGCGCTTTGGCAAAAGTATAGTCAATTTTAATTTGGTTCGCACTCATAGCAACTATTCTCGAAACAGTTACGAAAAGTTTCCCATCAATTACGCTAATTTTACTAGTGAAATGCAATTTCTGTTATTTAGTTATAGATGTGCAGACAGGAAAGGACTGCGTACTCTGTTTCAGTTAAAAATATTTACTTTTCCTGAGCAGTAATTACAAATTTTCGCTTTTCCTGAGCAACGCTGTGAACGGAAAGGATGATATTATGTATACTATTATATTATGTATAAAAAAATGGACAGTTCTATATCTTCCGTTCTACTGGGCCGATTGGCAAATTCAAATTGCGTTTTTCATGTCTCCAAAACGCGACTCCAAAGCAGATATATTTCAGATTTATATATAGCACTGTTCTGGTGCAGGTATTTTGACATAAAATCAGGCATTTTTTTTAAATGACATGCGAATGTTTTTCCATAGTTCAATTCTACGACTCAAATTATGCCTAAATATTGAATTTTGTAAAAATTTGGTGAAAAATTTACGGAGAAATTCAAAAACTTATCTTGGCGCATTTTTTTTTTCATTTGATGCACGAGAGGAAAAAAGATACATCGTTCCTTCTTTCAAATAATTTTAACAAAGTGCGTAAACCACGTTTTGGTTATTATCGCTTATAATAAATACATCACAATTCAAAACTCGCCAAAATGTAAATTCACGTATATCTTACGAAGTTTCGAATAAAAAGCTCTAATGTTTTGCAGGTTTGCTTAGAAAAACATCTACTTTAAGATGATGGTAAAATTTTTATATTTTATAATTCAAAATGTTTTCGAAAAATTTATACAAATTAGATAAAAATACAAATTTTAAAAATAAATCACAAAAAAATGGGAGAATTTTTTTTGGAATGAGCGTAAATTTCAAAATGCAAAAGGAATGAGCGTAAATTTAAAAATGCAAAAGGAAGGATCAAATAAGTTTAATAAAAAATAAGATACTAAAATATATATATCAAATTCAGTTAACATTGAGGAGCTAAAATTTTGAGAGTTAATTTTTTAAAAACTAATCGTGCCATTTTTACAAAACTTGGTGGTTTGGCATAATTTAGTCGTAGAATCGAAATATGGAAAAAATTGGCTTGCCATTTCAGAAAAGTCCGATTTTGTGTCAAAATTCGTATATTAGAACAACGCTATATATAAATCTAATGCATATCCTAAGTTGCTCTAAAAAACGCAAATTGAATTTCGTAGAACGGGAGATATAGAACTATACCTTTTTTTTTCTTCAGTGTACATTAGGATTAAATAAAATAAAATTAATATTTTTGCAGTCACTTTAATCTAAAGCATTATTTAATGGTCAGATTATTTATAATAAGTTTGATCTCGTATAAAAGCAAATCTCCAAATTTCAGTTGTAAAGCATTTTCAAAAATTTCCAGTTCTATACGGAGAAATATGAGGTACTTGTTTTCTTTTTAGTACTTAACTATTTTCTCTCCTTCTCAAATTTATAATCCTAGAACTATTTAAGAACGCTCGAAAATTTTACCCTGAAAATTTCGATAGCTGGGCAGATATGGCGCACTTTTAAGCTCAGAGGCACCCCTTTCTCTGATAAATGTGCTTCTTGGGAAGGTATTAATAAACTGCGTTAAAATTAATGGTCTATTTAGTTCAATACTTAAACGTCTTATGTTTTATGTATAAAAATTTTATTATCGCGCCACTCATTTGTTATGACCACTTGCTTAGCGGCAAAGAATAAAAACCTTATTTCCGCGATATCTATGCTTCAGCCTTATTTTATGTCCCAATAAATCTCAACTTAATGAAAGAAATGAATAATAGACTTAAAAGACGCAAAGCAAGCCGTTTAAGCGCCGTTTTAAGTTTCTTCCAAAATCCTAATTGGTTGTTTGATTTAAACAGCCCCTCTTTCTTCTATTAAGAGAAATATTTTTCAACGTATAAGAGAAAACCTGGGCAAGTTTTTTTTTCCCACCACTTTATTTATAAAACACTCAAGTACGTAATTTAAACGCTTCTTCCATAAATTTGTTTTCTATTTACGCACTTTTCGATCCAGTTTCTAAAAAGAAAAGCTTTACGAAGACCGCAAATAGGAAGAGGGATTAAGTATGAGGACTTTTTTGCGGAAGGGAGTTAGGTTTTTCCGTGGTGTATGAAGTAATAATTAATTACGAAAGGAAAATTTTTTTTAAATATAAATAATCGGAAATTGCTTAAAAGCATACGTATTTATAAATAAGTAACGAATAATTTTAAATAAAACCCTTTTTGTAAAAATTCCTTTTTCTTTCATAAATTATGAAAACGATTTAGGTATATCTTAAGTTTCTATTTTTGTAAAAGGGACTATTCTAATATTTCTTTTGGCATATAGAGTTTTTAATTTTGCCATTTTGTTTCGTATTGGTTTATGGTTAAATACAAATATTTTTATCATTCGTAATTAATTCGCTGTTAATGTATTCGTGCTAACTGATTCATTCTTTATTTTTAACCACTAAAAGCTACTGAGTAGAATATGCTTAGTCATCTACTTAGTATCTTCATATTCCAGTTATGTAGATTACTTGTTTTAGATTGTAAGATTGTTGTAAGATTATTCTTTCTTTATATTTATTTTTCGTATTTGTTAGCCCAATTTGGCTATTAATTTCGTTTTGGCATTTTGTATCAGTTCACTATAAATGTCAGCCCTGTTTCGCGGTTACAGCCAAAAACATTGCGGACGAAAACGTCGTTGAGAAAACAACGCAAGGCGAAAACGTCGAGGTACAAAACATCTTGGAAGAAAATAAAGCAAAGAGAAAACATCGCAGTTCTAAAACATCGTGGTGCAAAATATCGTTGTCGAAAATAATGCGGTTCAAAAACTTCGCAATTTAAAATCATCGTCGTCGAAAATATCGTGGTAAAAATTAAAGTACCTACAAATCATCGCATGACGATAACATCGCAGACATGCGTTTTTCAGGCTTTAATAATTGTTAATGGATATTCCCATAATGATTTATGAGAGCAAGGTGGAAAGAAGGATAATTTTTACTGACATATTTTTATTAACTAATAAATTATTAAAAAAACGAGAAATTTAAACAGAACAAGAAATGATTTTCACTATATGAGTATCAGATTAACAAAAGAGAAGGAAATAATATCATAATTAATTTAGCAATTTTTTTATAGATAAGTTCATACAGTTATTTATCTTTCTTTTTCTGTTCTTCTTTAGATTACACTTTTCGTGAAACTTTACCAGTAAAACTTTACAAAAAAATAATTTATTAATGACTTTTGTTAGTCAATTATGTCCGTTTAAAATTAAGTGTTATAAGTTGCGTTAATTTTCTATGCCCAAGTTTCCATTTTACATTTTCAGCAAATATTTATGTTAATAAAAAATATAAAAGTGAAAATTATTCTTCTTTCCATCTTGCGCTCACAAATCGTTATGCGAGTTTTTATAATTATTAAACAATAATTAAATTTTACAATTATTAAAGCCTGAAAAACGTATGTCTGCGATGTTATTGTCATTCGATGATTTGTAGGTACTTACGTTACCACGATATTTTCGACGGCGATGTTTTCAAACTGCGAAGTTTTTGAACCGCTTTATTTTCGACCACGATATTTTGTACCACGATGTTTTAGAACTCCGATGTTTTCTCTTTGCTTTTTTTTTCTCTCACGATGTTTTGTAGCACGACGCTTTCGCCTTGCGTTGTTTTCTCCGCGATGTTATCGTCGGACACCGGTTGCGCATATCATGTCCCGCAGCAGCACCGCAGGTCCGGGTTCGATCCTCGGGCTGCGCAAGGTTGATTCAGCCTTTCATCCTTTGAGGGGGTCGATAAAATAAGTACCAAGTTCGCTTGGAGACTAAACACCGGGGGTCCTGTGACAGGCTGACCACTTGTCCAGGCAAAGATGCACAAGCACCCCGGAGCCCACAGTCTGGAAAGCAGATACCCGGGCACTGCCAGCCATGGCTCTCTAAGGGCTGTTTGTGCCGCCGAGTTTAGTTCACTATTTTAAATGCCGGTTTACTTTTCAAATTGTTTCTACCAAATATTAGAGCCCTTCATTATATATAAAGAAATTAAATAATGAAGAATCTGCATGAATGTATGTATGTTTCTCGCATTGTGATAAAACAACGGTACCTAGAGCCATCAAAGTTTGAATAACGAAATCCTGAACATGGTTACCTGGAAGCCCGAATTTTGAATTTCGAATTTGATTTATTATCTATTTCATATTTTGTAACACTTTAACAAATTTTTGATTGAGAAACTCAACGATTTCGAAACGAGCAATTAATTTACAATATTGCTGTTGAACCGAGTTTTATGGTTTAATCGCGAAGAACATGATATTTAAAAAAGAAAAGGAACTTGATATTTAAAAAGAAAAGGCTATTAATCTGAAAGGTTTCAGATTTTAAATAACGTCCAAAAGGGCGTTTTTTTAACATTTTGTGAGTTACCTTAATTTATTCAATATCATGTTCTAAGTACTCAAACCATAAAATTCAGTTCAACAGCAATATCGCAAAATAATTTTTAAATGAGCTTATCTTTAAAATTTCCGAACGCAGTCTCGTAAGCTAAAAATAATTTTTTTTTCTTCCCCGTACAGTGTTGCTATTGCTCTCTTTGAAATCGCTTAGTTTGCTAATAAAAAATTCGTTGAAGTATAATGAATATGAAATCGATAATAAAACAAATTTCAAATTCCAAATTAGGGCTTCCAGATGCCCATATTCTATGGAAGATTACGTTATTTAAATTTTGATGGCTCGAGGTACCGTCGTTTTATCACAATGCGAGAAACGTACATACATTCATGCAGATTCTTCATTATTTAAATATAATACAGGGCTCTGATATTTGGTGGCAACAATTTGAAAAGTGATTCGCCCTTTATAATTTTCAACGCAAAATGCCACAACGAAATAAATAGTCCTTCAGGCAAATTGCCCTTTTGGACTAATAAATAAAGGTAACCCACAAAACGCTAAAAAACGCCCCTTTGGGGGTAATATAAAATCTAAAACCTTTCAGACTGTTTTTTTAATTTAATTTTGTATTATTAGCCCAGAAGGGCTATTAGTCTCGAAACGGCATAAAAGCGTCGGTTCAGTATAAACAGCATATCACTTTCTAAATTGTTGCCACCAAATATTATAGCCATGTGTTATATTTAAAGAAAGTAATTGATGAGGAATGTTCATGAATGTATGCATGTATCTCGCATTGTGAAAATACGACCGTACCTAAAGCCATCAATTTGAATAACGGGATCCTCCACCCGAACCTGGGCACCTGGTAGCCCGAATCTTGAATTTCCAATTTGTTTTATTATCTATTTCATATGTTGTAAAACTTTAACGATTAATTTTTGATTAGAAAACTCAACGATTTTCAAGCGAGCAATGGCAACACTGTACGGGGGAAAAAATCTCCAGTGCGGGAGACTGTCTATCGGAAATATAAAGATACGCTGTTTTTAAATATTTTGTGGTATTGCTGTTGAATTTAATTTTATGTGGTTTAAGGGCGTAGAATATGATGTTTAATAAATAAAGGCAGTACACAAAACGTTAAAAACGCCCTTTTGAGCGTAATATAAAATCTGAAAACTTTCAGATTTAAAAAAAATTATTTCTAATTTTTCGTTGATTTAAATGGCTTTTTTTCCGTTAGAAAGTCAGAATTTATTACAAGTTGTTAATTCTAAACTGTGTTCTAAATCAAAAACTAAAATTCTCAACTGTATTCTAATGTAATGTCATAATTATACAATGGTTTAGTTAATAATTCAACATAATAATATGTATTGTTTGTTTAGTATTTTACGTCAATAACAAATTTAGTTGTATAGAAATAAAACAGGAAGCTTAATTTTACGCAAGTAGTTTCTTTTTTAGCTGTAATAAGTAAAAATAGAAGTAAAGTTTTGTATTTCTGCTTAAATTATGTATTTCTAGTTAGTGGACTTAGGTAAAATTTTGCGCATTTTATTTTTTAAAGTAAAAATATGTTTTATTTTATTTTTTTTAAATTCTAATTGTAAGTAAATATATAGTTATCACTGAAAATCAGATACATGCAGCTTCGTAAATGCCTTATTTTGGAGACGCTTTTTTAAAGCTGCAAACGTTTCAGTGACTAAAATTTTTTTTCCTTCTGAGGTTATTCTAATATATCAAAATTTAGAACCCAGTTTGTCTCTAATTAACAGAGCATCTGGATCCTATTTAAAGACAGATAAGTTTACCATTAAATATGCTTTTCTTTAGTATTTAACTCTGGTAAGAGCTCTGTTAATTATGCTATAGCATTGTCTCTTCAACTAAAGCAACTAAACCAGAAACGTCCTGTATTTTCTTGATGTATCGTGAGAATGCAGTCAGAATTATCGCAGTAAATTAAATAATATTTAGAGGATTTCTCTACATTCTGCATTTTCAAATGCAGAAAGATGTCAAGGGTGGAAATAATAGTGCTTTGCCTGTATTTCGAATGACAAAGAATCCAGCGCTTGCAACTTTTTTTGTGCATTCATTTCATGGATGAATAAGCCATTGGATGTTTATTTGCTTGGCCGTGAAGTTCGCTGAATTTAAATTCTCGTGATTTCTGGCTGCGAAATCTCTTGAAGAATGCTTTTTGTCTTGGAAGTGTTACGGAGTTGAAAGGGTGTATCTTGCTGCAGAAACCAACAAAAAATTTACGATCAACTGTGAAACACGCTGTTCATCATCTTCAACACACGCAAATTCGAAATTAAGAACATAGGGTTTTGTAGCTCACCTTTAATAGATTCTTTACCTCATCTTGTAGGGATTAAATAGTGTTGGACTGCATGTATAAATCGTACATTCTGTGATGCAGTCTATGCGTTATAGTAAATCAATCTGTGTTTTTCTCTTTTGCAGCGCTCGACATGGTACTTCTTCCAGTTTTCGCTATTTTCGTTAATACTATAAAAATAAATACTAAATAATACTTTTGTTTTGGTTTGTTTCATTTGCTTAATAAATTCCTCTCTCTTTATATTTTAGCGTAAAGTATCCCATAACGGGCGTTTTAACTTTTTTTTCCTTGCAAAATCCATTTCCGCATCCTCTACTGTAGGTATAAATACGCATACGGTAGGTATAAATTTTAGTATTGAAAAACTGATCGGTTAGTGCTACAGAACACTCTGAATGGATCGCTCTTAATTTTGATAAATGGATATTCATAATTATATTAACCTTTCTGTAGCTTCCCGATATACAATGTGGCTACGAGCTTAGTTTCCCTTAAAAATTCCTCCACGAAAGCATTCCGTCTTTAGGCAGATACACCTAATGTGTTTTGTCGTGGTCCAAAAACTCCAATCCGGTCCTTTTTTCTTTTTACTTTTTATTATTAATTTTTATCTTTAGTATAAATTTTAATTTAACGCCACAGCTAAACCAGAGATTAGAGCATTCAGTATTTTAAAAATTCATTATGTACTAGGAAAGAAATTATAACCACGATTGCTAAATCAAATCGTTTAATAACTAGAGCAACACAATTTATGTTTTCAAGCAGAAAATGGTTCCGAGCATGTGTACAGCAGACGATGCAATCGAAGAAAAACGATTAATAAAGACAACTTTCAAAGAAACCGGTCGGCCATCTGTTGTAAGATATTCTCCTCCTCCCCTATGCCTTTTTTTACCGTGTAGTGTCAAGAATGCCATTAATTCCTTCGAGGTTATTTTTGAACTTCGGATAATGTGGGCTTTGTTAAAAAACCTGCTAAATTTGAAGAAAGTTGTGTTTGCTCTGAGTAGGAAAGATTACATCAACCTGTGCAGATGTTTATATATTAACGTCAAAAGTACGAAATTTCCAGTGCTTACATAGGATGCATTAAGCAATTATGAAGCTAAACGTTTGCTGTAGGAACTATGAAGGTCATTTATCATTTCGTAGATTGTTCTTTAAATTTGATTAGCCATTTAATTATTGGTTAGTACAGTATACATAATTATTATTATTGGAAAACGGTTTTCATATATTATCTCCAAGTAGCAGAAATTCAATTAAATTCATGAATTATTACAGTTTTTTTTAAATCGTTATAATCTAGTCCTCTATTGCAGTAAAAAACATTTAAAATCTGTAAAGAAAAATCCTGAATCGCAAAGATACCAAATTCAAAAGTAAAAATTTTAAGTACTGAAGAAGTAGTTAATGGCATTGATCGCAGATCAAGTGACTTGTCAAGGAGAGCAAACCAATCTACTATCAATGAACAATAACATAATTAAGTGAGTGTGTTTCGTCTTTTTTTCGAGTAAGGACTAAATTGCTATTTTGTTAGAGCTAGATCATATATTTCGGAAGATATCTGATCATATGTTACGAACAATACTCAATAAAAAGAAATTAGTCCATTTAACCCCAAAGACCTGTCATAAACTAAATGAAAAATGAGTTACATATTCTTTTCAATTTAAGTTACTCGTTAAGAACAGAACTAAACGAGATCCTTACTTTCGAAAAAATATTCCCCGACACTCTGAAATTCAAAATCAAAAGTTATACACTATTTAATATTAAAATTCAAAATCAAAAGAATATCAAAAGTTAGTTTCTTTAGGCACTTGTGTTTTTTAATTTTACTTGGAAATATCAGTTACTAAATACCAACACAATAACATTTATTTTTTTACTTATACTATTTATTACTGTTTAAAAAGCCCTCTTGTTTAGAAAACGTTATTCAATGCGTATTTGGTAAAAAAATTGTGAGGACTGAGTGTTCGGTGCATATTCTTAGCAAATATCTTCGTGAACTCTTAAAGTCCTGATCTTGAACAGGGAGCTGAATGCAGCTATGTTCTGTGGTAGAAAACTGTGGTTAAGTGGTAGAAGAACTGCACTTCAGAAGGATTTAAAATCCTCTTTTATTAAACCACAATATTTACAGCCGCTTCCCAACTCGGGAGGGATACAGAAAATAACGACCGCACTTGGGTCTTAAACTGAACAATCAAATAATTTAAACTAAATTTAAATAGAAATTAAATAGTCGTTGCCACATTTTCTTGTTCCAATCATCGTCGCCACAGCTGGTGCATTGCGGACGCGTCTAGGCGTTTGTCAGCTGAGATTTGCCGTATGGACCAACCTTTCCTTTTCAGTCCGATCACCATGTCCGTCTTAAAATCGTCTGTCTGCTGGAACTGCCTTTGTTGACGACGGCCCGGCATTCTCTGCTACTACACGCGTCCTCTGAGACAGGAACAATTTTTCTACGATGATTTCGCTAGCAGGCATAAGACACGAAAATTGAGCATTCTGTGGGTTCTTTCCCTTTTATCTTCTTAAACGTGCGCTGAAGAGCTGCTCATTTCACATAATTCGCATAATTCGGTGACGTCCGTCTGCCCTGAAATTTGCATAACTTTCGGGCAACTTATTCTTGGTATTGTATTTTCAATGTCGAGTAGTATATATAATCAAATCTGAAATGAAAATAACATCTATCAAAAGTGCACATGTAGCCAAAAACTAGGTATTTCAATTACACATATATAATTATCGACTAAAAAAGTTAGACTTTCGAACCAATCTGACAAAGAAATTAAATTTAAAACCATTGCAATCCCGAAATCTCCCAATAGAAAATGTAAAAAAATTCCCATCAACTCAGTGTTTTTATCCCCAAAAAAAGAAATCTCCACCCCAAAACAACAGAAATACATAAACAAGAAGAAAATGAAAAGGAGGATAATTTTGTCGTAAAGTATTTCTGTAATACTGCATATATATATAATTAGAAAACCTTTTATATACCATCTCCAAGGAACAAAACATATAAGTTACAATAATATTGAAATATATTTGTAGGAGGTAATAATTAAATTTCAGAAATTTCAAATTGAAGTGATATATATTATTGAAGTGACGTAGTATGCTGCGAAATTAATTAAAAAATCGACATGATAATTAGATTTAAATTTAGATCATGAAAGGATGATGATGATCAGGATTAGAAAGTTGCCTCCTTTCATGATCGAATTTTGATTTAATTATTATCTCTTGATTATATGTGTATATATAGAGATAGATAGATACATATAATTATTTTTATTTAATTATAACATTATTTTCTTCTATGTCTGCTCTTTCTTTCTCCCTTTCTCTTTCTCTTCAGAAGAACTGGTATAGGGTCGAGAAGGTTTAGTTTGGAAGGCACCGTTTTAGTGTATCACAGATTTTAATTGACGTAAATGACCAATGATTATAGATCTAGGAAGTCGTTTCCTGGACATGTTTTGCACTGCATACTTTTTTTTTTGTGCGTAATATCCTGAGAAAAATAAATGAGAATCCTGAGAATAATAAAACTGTCTCTTACTGATACTGAAAGGGGATATTTACTTCTGAAGCTTGCATGCAGTATAGGTAGCTTTTCTCAATCTAAATAGATGCTAATTGCGACATTCAAGGTAATGAAAGCGACGCTTGAAAAAATTAATGACCTTCATTCTACAAAATTCCTAATTAACTTGGAGGTAGAAGCATTCATCATTCTAACATAGTGGCTGAAGCTAAGGAAAAGGCCTGGGAATACTGTTAGCTCGCTGTTCAGTTCTTACTTTGTTTCATTTATCAACCGGACACGATTGTCTTAAAGCTCATTTATTTAAAGCTGAATTTAAGGATTTACTTTATTTTACTGAATTTAAGAACCGTATTTTATTCAACTCTGAACAACCTATGATACGTGCTTTTCAATTTATGGTATTAGTTGTATTATTCAGAACTGTTATAAAGCTAGACGGCTTAAGGTGCTGTTAATAATTCTTTTGATATATATATATCTATATATAATGCAGATCAGGGCTACGAATTTATGTTGGCAAGAGGGAAAGGAATAGAGCCTGTTATTGTCCAAGATTTTGACCACTTACTCCACCTTTTCATAATATGAAAATAGATCTTACGGATTTCTTATGATTCAGTTAAAAAGACATGAAAAGCACTTTTTGTGTCGAATCATTTTTAATTATTAATGCATTAAAATTAAGTACCTTGGCTTGCTAATTATTCTAATGTAACTAGGTGCGAATTTTAAATAATCTCAAACGAAAAAACATTTTTTCTTCCAAACTTATTCTGTTGAGTATTGTCTAATGAAGATGTACCTACCTTCCGTAATAGTTTTATGGGTGACTGTATAACTTTACTCAGCTACGTTCCAGTTTCGATGGAGAACACCTCAAAGAGACGGAATTCAAGAGTCTTCTACCTCTTTATCAACAACAAGAACGACCTGTCGAAGGGACTTCAGCCTGTACGATTTTCTTAATGTCTCCATACCACTAAGTCACTATAATTTACAAACATCCATGCTTTCTGAGAAATTCGAAATTGAGCCAAACGATACTTCAGCCAGCATTGTAAACCACTATGTCGATAAGAGAGGCATATACTGTTAAGGACTGCAGTTGTGATCACATTGAACTGCAGTCAGGTTTGCATCTTTCACCCGCTTCACGCTGGAGATTTAGAGCTTTGATAGTTGTAGGCGCTGCTGCCAGACTTAAATAAAAGTCAAATGCCGAGCATGCCTTGTCGGTACACTCCTCATCTCGTCAGAAATTCAAAAACGAACGGTACACTGATATACAAGGAACTTTATAAAACGTGGAAATATATATCGTATAGCTGCCTGCCATACGAATCAAGGTGGCAGTGGATGTAAATGTTAAATCTCTGGCATTTGCAACAAGAGCAATCCTAAAGCAGGGATCAAATGAAAATAAAGTTGCTTTAAAAATAAAACGTGGAGATGAGAGGTCTTAGGACTTCTTTTTAATATAATTTTTATTTACTGTTCTGGTTATCACAGACTACGATTAAGTGAGATTTTAACTGTAACTGCCTTCAAGTGCCCACAGACTTTTCCTTAGAGACTTCGGATGTCGGAAAGTTTCTCGGAAGCTATCGTCTTCACTTTCCTCTTGGCCTTCCCCTCGGAAGAAAATTAAGTGTTCTTCCTGCCAGACCAGAATGATGTATGAATCGGGAAATAGTTTCGATCGCAATCGTGTGAATGGAGGGGTTGTTGTGATCGATATCTGCCATTTTGTCGTTCAGTAGCAGTGAAAAAACCATGGGGGGAAGCAAGGGTGTTCGCACTGGTTTCCGTGTGGCGAATGCCTATAACCTTTTCTTCGCTTGATCGCCTAAAGCTGTAGGTTTGATTCTAGTCATAGATCTTTCTTCAACACTTTCTTTGTCAAAACTTCTGTTCGGATGCTTTGGAAATACGTCTTAGAATTTTTTTTCCGGTAGGAGGGATTTAATATTTGAGACTTTTGGAATTTCTTTAAAATATTGAAATGTTCTACTGGTAACGATAGAAGGAAATATCGTATCTCTCATTTCTTTTCTTATTATTCGTCATCAAACTATGCTTTCTGTCTCCAGGTTTAGGCGGGGTAAATCAATTTCCATCTTTTATCAGTCGTATTGAACTTTTAATAACCATGAAAGTTTTCTAAATTAGAAATGCTTTTCAAGTCGATTTCAAGTTCTTTTGTTTCACATAAGGAGGACCGCAAGCCTCTTGATCAGTCCATTGCACATGATATTCAATTCTGGATAGTTCTATTAATATTCATTTCTTTCCACTTGGGTGCTGTTGACCTATAGTCCTTTTGGACGTTTGGTTTTGAGACGTGATCTTTTCGGATTGTTTGGTTTGTAAGTATCATTATAGTTTTATTCATTTTATATAACTGTGCTTTGATAAGTAAGTGGAATGGGCTTGTGTTTTTAGTCTTTTAGTAGGAATAAGGAAAACAAGGATTAAACTTATTGATAAACTTGTCTGCTGCGCATGGTTACATGCACACGTTTAGTTAATTGTTTCATTCTTAAGTAGATATCTTCCATCATTGCATTCATCCGTACTTAAGATGTATTAGAAATTATTTGTTGATCCTTTTCTTGTCGTGGATCTGGCTTCTTCAACTGGATCTTCCATCGCTGCACTCATCCGTACTTAAAATTTTTTAGAAATTATTTATTAACCCTTTTCTTGTCGTGAACCTATCTTCGCCGACTGGTTGCCAAAAGGGGCCATACTGAACGCTGCTCGTTACTATGAAACACTTGAACGTTTGAGGGAAAATATGAAAACTGTCGACCGGCAATGTCGTCTCGAGCCATTTCTTTTGTAAGGACCTATCATACTGAACGCTGCTCGTTACTACGAAACATTTGGACGTTTGAGGAAAAATATGAAAACTCTCCACCCGGAAGGTCGTCTCGAGCTATTTCTCTTATTGAGCAAATACACCACATACACCAGCATGTACCCTGATAACAATCCAACAATTCAGATGGGTTGTGCTACCTCACCCGTAGTCTTCGCCTTTGATTTTCACGGATCCACCACAATGAAGGAGAGAAGCGAGAAAAGACACACTTTGTGTCGCTTTCACAGAGAGAAGCGCTTTGCGTCGGATGTCAAAGTGCAAAATGCATTTTCTTCATTGATTCGCAGTTAGCCCAAACATCCTACATGAACAGAATTGACAGACTAAAGTAAGTGTGGAATCGTTATATCAACGATTAATGCAGAATATGCCAAATAAAAATTTAGAGTACCTCTTGAGTAAAATTGACTTGTTTTTTAAACAACGCACATATTTTCTTCTGGGGA
Organism: Stegodyphus mimosarum; assembly: GCA_000611955.2. NCBI lineage: Eukaryota > Metazoa > Arthropoda > Arachnida > Araneae > Eresidae > Stegodyphus > Stegodyphus mimosarum. Next base: position 866,031 of record KK117081.1, on the reverse strand, counting down.
TTTGGTCCTAATATTGGGAATGAGCAGATCTTTTGCATACTTTATCGCCTCAATACCGAGAGCAGAGCCTAGGATGAAATACAAAGACTGGATTGATACTGCACTTGCAAGATCAATAAACGTAATCACACAAAGTTCCATACTTGATCTGTGATTTGAGCTCTGGCTCATGATGCCGATATTGTCTGAATATGGATCGTACAATGGTGGGATAAGTTATTTTAGATTTATTTATGCACCGTAAAATCTTTAGCAGCGTTTATAATTTACTTCGTGTTGCTTTTGTTATCAAAGAATCTTCTTAAAGGTTACCATCAAAAGAATAAAAACAAACTATTTCATTTTAAAACTAGCCACTAATCCTGAAATACTTACCCTGTATTTTCAATGCTTCTTTAAAAAACCATAAATGTTGTTGTGGAAAGAATGTCTTTGAAGCAGATGTCCCTTACTGTGCATATAACTGTTTTGGAAGAAACGAAAAGAATATTCTTTAATGGGCCATTGACAAATATATGTCTCAGTATGAATTTTGAGACTGACTTTTGTATTAAAGTTATAGAAGAATTCATTAGATCTGTTTTAGACCACAAATACAAGAAACTAATTATTAACTTTAAAACCTAATATATAATTTGTGTCATTTACATCATGTACTATACATCCATTGTATTCTATGTATTGTATTTCTGTTTTATATTACGTATTGTAGAGACATTAGGACTTTTTTGAAGCAGGAGAGATAAAAAATGAGCAATGCCGTAGCCGGGAACCACGGACCTCTCGAATACGCGTCGAGTGTGCTGACCACTACACCACGAAGGCATGCGAAGAAGGCGGGAAAAATACACTGCATATAATATACGTATATACTGTAACGTATAAGGCCCAAATTTCAATGTTTGGACTGCATTAACAGTTATTCTAACATTACTAAAATTACCATTGCAATGCTGTTGTCAAACGGAGTGCTAAGCAGAAGAGGGTTCTAAAAGAGGAAATGGCGCACTCTAGATTGTTCTGCTAATAGAGAAAGATTTATATAATATTCTTGTCTATATTTATGTTACATAGCTATAATGTATTTATATTTATATCGTAATATTACTGATATTATAAAACGTAACTAATTTTATTGATGATCAAGTTTTTGAGCCATAGTGCTTTTAGTGAAAACGAAGCATGTAAATAAGATATGTTTGATGGAGCAAAGAAATATGGAAGTATTTTATCCTCACAAAGTATTTGAAGTGAATTCTATTAGTATTTCGTCGCTGATTTATGTAATATCGTGAATTTTGTGCTCACAATATTATCTGGTGAAGCTGTGAATAAGTTAAATAACTGACATCTTAAACCATCTAGCTAGCAAATGAAATATTTAAATCATACTTATTATAGACATAGCGTTGTGAGTAATGTCTTTCCGGGACCGAGCTGTGAAAAGGATCGGACAAAAAGGAAATGAAATGCACTAAAACATACATAACATAAATTCAAATTAATACCATGTTTATTAAATCTTCTCATGTGAAAAGGAATTTCACATTATTATTTCCCCTTAAGATTATTTATTATATTATCATATTTCATATTTAATTAAATTAAATTTATGGTACCAAATTGCAAATATGGCATACTTAGATACTATTTCAATACAAGCTATTAAGAAAACTGAAGAAGGAAACAGGTACGAATACTCTTTTGTTTCAAACACTAATTTAACACCTGGACGAATAATTACTTCGTAAAAATTTACCTTATTAATCATGAGGAGCTTTCAGCCAAAATTTACGTAACTTACAGGGATAAGGAAATAGGCGAAAATTCCATAGTGTAATAATTAAAGTCTGCCCGGCATAGAGCTTTTCAAAATTATTGTTCATACAAAATTTAATAACTGTATGCCCATCAGCTCTATTATCATTCCGCTACCCAGAGAGAAAAAAAATATAAAGGAAGACTTAACTGTTTGACGACTTTTCCATTCCTTGGTGCTCCACTGGAGATTTGTAGTTAGGCCATGTCGACAACTCAATCCGGAGAGCTACCCAAATCCTTGTGTCATGAAGAGGAAAGACCACGTAAGGTCGCACTGAAAAACGCCGTAAGTCTGCTACAGTATCATGATGCAACTGGCGGCAACTTTGTCATAGCTAGCAAGCTGGTGAAAACTGTCCTGGATTCATTGGAGCTTATGCTGACTCATATCTATCGCAACCGCAATAAAAAAAATCGAGACCTCGTTCAAACGGGAAATCAGCCGACGACAACTCGAACTGCTCATGGACGTAACAGGAACAGGGCCTAAAGGCTCAGTGATTGGCGATTAAAAAAAGAAGACTCCTTCACGACAGGGCAGCACATCATGAAGTAAAGTCTACAGTGTAGGGTATTCTACGAACTCTGCTCCATTTCCGATGATAGCGTCAAAATCCCATTTTTGTTTCTAGAAAACCATTACTTACCACGTCCCGAGCAAAAGTGATCTATATCGAAAATCCTCCTTCACTTCTTTAAAAAAAAGGCTACCATGAAGACTGCATTTTCGCCCCCTCCCCCTTTTAGGGGCCAAATTTCCATTTTTCACCCTGAAAGACCAGAAAATGTATACTGCACATGCGCCACTTCTCTAAAGCGGCCAAACGACCGGACACGTAGATCGCCAATAAACGACCTCCACTGTAGGTGAAATGACTACCTTGGATCCCTTGTCACGCACTTCCTGTCCTAAAGGGCACCCCCTGGGGGTTGACTCAGGAGAATTCCTGGGAAGTACTAGCTAGGATCTGTACTTAGACAGTCTCAACCACGGGGGTATATAAGTTGACTTCACAGGACTAGAGCCCGAGTTTATTCTCAGGTTTGTTCAGGCTTGGCAGGGACCGTACTGGTACTGTCGTGTCTGTTCCTCTGTCTGTGGTGGAGCTAAAGTGGAGATCACCGACCTAGTCATCGGGGGTTTGGTCCCCATAGTCCCAGTGGCGGGGACTGACAAAGTGGACAAGGCACCAAGCGACTTTTCGATGCCAATGGAGTGGTGCCCGGAGGTAAAGATGTCAAGTGTTCAATTTCTTCGTTTCTCTATTTGCTAGCGTTTTCTTCCTTGTCCCATGCTTTGTATAAAGCCGGACAGGGACTGTGAGATCTGCGCCGCCGTTGAAGGGGTCTCAGGAGCTTGGACACACTCATCCCGAAAGGCAGATCCAGGACGGGGGTCCAGTTCTTGCGCTACTGTCCTAAAGGGCAACCGAAACAAAGCAATGCCTTTCTAAAAACTTCTAAACTTGAGCGAGAGAATGACTAAGCAAAATGCCTTTTCTTTCCTTGATCCTTTCACGAAAACGCAGAAATCTTGATTAAATTCAAATAAAAGAAAAAATAATAATAAAATGTCATTGAAGCATCTGTTTTTCCCCAAAATTAAAGAATTGACATAACCGAATATTGAATTAATCATAAATAATAAAACATTAAATTACTAATTCAAAGAATTAAATAAAAATTAAGATTTTCCTAAATAAGAAAAATAATTAACTTTATCTCTTTCATAACCGAAAATTCAAACTATTATGAACATAACATTTATATTCTCAGATGTTTTCGAGGAGATTTCTCTTTTCTTTTTTCCTTGAATAGCCTTGCTGTGTGCACGCTTTTAAATACACTGTGGCCGGATAATAATTACTGGTTCCCCTTCCAAACCTATATATTAACCATAATATAAGACAAGTTTTAGCGGCTGCATTAAGTGAGAAATGATCATCCTTTCTGTAGCGTTGGAATAAGTGCACGAATGCAGAGTGGACCACTAAATGTTTCTAGTGGCTAAACAAGTTGGGGTTGAAGTTTCGCAATCCATCACTTGGCCATCAAATTACCATAATCTTTAATGTTCCCGAAACTAAACGTTTCCCAGCAGAATTGAAATGGCATGGAGGGGAGCTCCTACTCCTATCGAAATTAAATTTTCCGCGGCATGAATATTTACAAATAATTCTAAGCATGGTGTTTTAAAGAAGGGTGTGTGCCATTCAAAGTAGCATGCTCTATAAATCTTACTACACTAAACAGATGTTCATCTGAGACGACGATTCTCTACATCAATGTACTCCATAGAACTCTTGGCGGGCAGATCCAAAGAGAAATTTATTAAGATATCATTTGATTCCATTATGAGTAGTATTAAAAGAATATATTTGTAATAAATGTAGAAGATTTAAAACTTTAAGTTAATTACTTTTTTCACCCAAACAGTTGTAGGCGTTATTATTGCGCAGACCATTTGCTAAAGAGTTTGAATTGAAACAGACCATGTGCAAAAGTACCTAAAGCAAAATTTGCTAAAAAGCGGATAAAATGCACAAAGCGAGGAGATCCACCGTTGTTGCAGAAGCCAAGCATTCTTCGGATTTAATTCTCTGTAACTGTTTCTTATCGAATTTTGTTAAAGATATTCCTTCTGTGTCATCATTCCATGTTGCTGTTCAGGATATTTGCAATGTGGTGATTGATGCTGGGGCTCTGATGGGTCGTGATATAATGGTACGCTTGTGGGACAAAATACACGATTGCATAGATGTAAGTGGATCAGCGAACACAAACTTTAAGAATGTAATTTTCCCTAATAGCACAGGGCATGGACTTAATGCGAAGAGTGCTAGAATGATAGGTCGAATTTGTATTTAAATCATCTCAAAAACTGGAACTGCTTGGCTTAACTTCGAAGGGAGACTTTATTATAATATGTAGAAAACCAATAGTGATACTTTCTTTTCTTTTGGCAAACAAATTTTAGAGAATAGGATACTGTGCACCATGATCCCACGACGCAGGGAAAGGGAATGCAGGTAATATCTCCGCAATAACACTAGCAAAGGTAAGGCTCTACAGCAATGGTCTCAATCTGGCGGTCTGCAAATGCATTTGAGTTATATATTTGTTCCAAATACGGTGTTACAAAGATTTAAAGATTTTAATTATTTGAAGCCCGAGTTTACGTTATTTTCATTACTATTAAAAACCAACGTGAATTAAGTACCAGAAAGTCTATAAACGGATCTAATTGATTTACAGTGTGATATAAAGCATATTTAAAGATTTGGAGATGCAGACTTTTGTCAAATGCAAGTGCGCTTAGTTACAAATGTTTGCGCTTAAAGTGATCATTTTATTAGGGAATACATTTATATGTGAACAGCTTTTTCTTGCAATTGAAACTTAATAAGAAAAGAACCCGATTGATAAAAATCTCCAATCTGTGATGAAGATAATTTTTGGAAATGTTTCTTCAATTCACGAGCATTATGGAAACAAATTTTGTATTTACATACAAATACGTGAATTTAAATTTTATGTCTCTAAGAAAAATGTAATGAATAAGAGAAAGATATTAAATTGTCATTCAAATTTTGTACGACTTTAAAATATTTCACAAATTGTTTATTTTTACTTTAAATTAAATTAACTCAATTAATGATTCTATTATATTCATTAAATATATTAGAATTATTTTAAATAGATATCAGTCTTAAAAATTAATATTTAACTGTCAAGATATTTGAATTACAAAGCGTAACCACCAGATTAAATGCCAAATTAATCATCAGAGTGTAAGTGTATAATTTAGTATTGCGTCATATTATTATATCTTTACATTCAATTTTTGTTGTATTAAGTATGTCTCCCTCCAATAAGAAGAATTTGTTTATTTAATTGAAGAATTGAATATTATATTTCACTGAATATAAAAGTTCATTTCATTGAATGAGTTTAACTACTAGAAAATTTTATTGAATATGAAAGTTTATGAAAATCCATCATTCAATATATATTATTATGGAAGTGTGTTCCTCTACAAAAATTTGAAAGACCTTTTTAATGAGCATTTGCTTTGTGAAAAAATTTGATCTTGTGGAACTATCTTAATCAAGAACTTCACAAAATTTCATTGGACATTTTTATTTCAGGACTCTAAAATGTGCAATTTTTTAAAGTATTGAAGTAGTGTTAGTATTTATGTTTAAAGTATTGAATTAAAAATTTTACCACTTTCAGTGAAATGTCAAATTGAGTCAAAATATCAGTCAAAATTCTACGATGATAATTTGATAATTTTTGTGTATAAGTTGTTGTTTTGTATTTTCCAAATTATGTCTTTCCTTTTACATTTTGCTGCTGTAATGCTTTTTTCTTCCACCCTACTCATCCAACCTTTCTTTTGAATGGGGGGTTATGTAAGATGCAACAAAATATGATAGCTGTTTTAAAAACTACTTGGCGATCTCAAAATTAACATGCCTTCTTTGGTGATCTTCCCCTAAATTCATCTGCTCTCCCAAATTCGAGATCATTCGAAATTACGTAACGCTGTTTGAAAAATGGTAACTAAAAGTAAAACTGCCCAATCATGGCTTTAGATTCGTATTTGCATGTACGCAGTATAAATTCTGCATCACGAGGAACTACGTTCATCTTTTCCTGACTTCAGTATATCTGCGCCGCTTGTTCTTTCCTGCCTGAAATGACATCGCATTTTTTTATTCCGCATGTAAGAAATCATCGTAATTGCTATGATTAAAAAGTATATTTTCTACAAGAAATTATTCTAGTGTGCCTGCATATATGCAAATAAAGGTGTTAATTGGGTGAATTTAGTTTGGTATCAACTCTTTCCTCTCGCCTTACCACTCTGCCATCTCGACTATGTTCCGAAAACATGACATATATATATATATATTATATAATGAAAATATTTAAATTGATTATTAATGTAGTATTGTTATGTATGAATAAAATATAAGTATATTACCTTTAAATCAATTTTAAAAAATCAATTTCTTCCAAGTGATTTTCTGCGCCACGGAAGAATCTGCCCAAAACGCGCACCATTCCTAAAATTTTCTTTTATCCTAACGCTGTCTGCGATGTATAAAATCTTTCATGAAAAAGCATTGTGTCATCTCTAAAACTTAGCATAAACTGTGTAATGTATTTGAGATTAAAATTCA
>KK117081.1:811114-857794 GCA_000611955.2 Stegodyphus mimosarum | reverse complement strand
AAATATAATATAAGATATAAATAATAATATATATAATACAAAATAAAGTTTTCATGTATACATATAAGCTTTATTTTCATTAAAACACGATTTATAAAAATCTCTTCTACTCTTCTTGTATTTCTTCTTCTCCACTAGAATTATGTAAATGAAACTAACATTAAACAGACAGAGAATCTAAGAAAGAGAGTAGGCAAGAAACTCTTTAATTAAAGAAAAAAAGCTACAATCTTTGATCGAAAACAAAATTAGTAATCTTGGAATAGTGGAGCCTGGTGTTAAGCTTTAAAATAAACTTATAAATACGTTGAATCATTGAGCCTGCCCAACCCCAAGTGGCAGCAGTTAATTTTGTTAATTGTTTTCAGTCACTTCTAGCTGATGTTGAAACAAATTCTTTTATTATTTTACAATGTGGTATTTACTTAGTGTTCAAAGGTTGAGATGGTGCATAAATCGTACAAGAAGAAAGACAGTCAATCAAATTCGCTGAAACAACCTTGTATTTGGCGTATATTTACTAAAAAGACTCAATAGATTTCGAGGGCAGCTACAGGTCCTTCCTCATCAGGAGAACAAAATATCTAGAAAGGGAAAGAAGTCCAGTCCAGTCCATATAGGTATGGCCGAAGTGCTGCTAGTTAATGCAGCGTTATCGGCTCCTGAAGAAATGCCAAGGGCACATGACGGTGAAAAGTCCTGATAGAAGAAAGGGAAAGAAACCTCAGTAACGGCTTTTTATACTCTCGGGTAGAACCACGCGCGAGGAGGCAACGCCATCTATCGGCAAAAATTACTTTTGGATTATTACTTTTGGAATGAAATTATTACTTTTGGATGTTCTAAATTTCATCAATATATATATGGCAAACGTATTACAGTTGAAACTGATCATCGACCATTAGAAAGCATAACTAAGAAACCTCTTTTTAAAGCACCACAGCGATTGCAAAGAATGCTGTTAAATTTACAAAAATATGATCTAGATGTACGGTACAAAAAGGGGAAAGACTTATTAATAGCAGACACTTTGAGTAGAGCATATTTGAATACAACAGCAGAAGATAATGATGAAGATACAGAAATTTGTACACTGATTCCAGCATCTCATTAGTTGGAGTGTTCCTATGAGCTAACAATGCTAAATAAGGATCAGCATGATCTGCTTGAGCTTTCTTTAACAATTTCTTCGCCGTTTGTTACTATACCAGTACCCTCATAATTTTATATGGTGTCAGAAGTGTTTTGCTTTCAAAATGGAAAGTTTAAAACCACCAGAGCCGATGAAATTTGATGGAAATCTAGCTTCGAATTGGCAGAGATGGCTGCAGTCATTTGAAATATATGAAGTAGCTAGTGGATTACATAGTAAAGAAGAGAAGGTAAGAGTTAATACTTTTCTTCATGTAATAGGAATTCGTGGTCTTGAAATATATAATACATTTCCTATAGAAGAGGGTAAAGAAATTAAATTAAGTGAAATTAAAACAAAATTTACGGAATATTGTATTCCTAAGAAAAATATTACATATGAAAGACATTTATTCTTTACTAGAAATCAAACCGCGTCAGAAACCATAGATGAATATGTAACTGACCTTCGAAATAAAGCTAGAACATGCGAGTTTGCGCAGTTAACGGATAGTTTAATAAAAGATAAAATTGTTTGTGGTATTAAAGATGATGTAGTGAGAGCAAGATTGTTACATGAAGCAGAATTAACATTAGAAAAAGCTCTTGATATATGCAGATCTGCTGAAATAAGTGCACATCAAATGAAAATCATAAAAGATGAGGAAACTGCTGTAAACTTAGTGAAAAAGAAACTAAGTAAACATAATAAGAATACCTACAAAGAGGTAAATACCGATAAACAAAAGACAAAAGTTTGTTCTAAATGTGGAACATCTCATGACTATCGAATGTGTCCAGCATATGGAAAAATCTGTCATAAATGTAAAAAGTCAAATCATTTCGCGAATCAGTGTAAAAGCTATATAATAAAAAATGAAGCAGTGAAGGTAAACAAAAAAGATAGACAAATTAAATTAATAAATCACGACTCTGAGGAAGAGTTAGAATTTTATGTTGGCACATTAAACCTTAATTCAGATAACAAGGAAGAGAAATGGACTGTTGACGTTAATGTAAATAAAAGTAAAGTAAATTTGCAGATAGATACTGGAGCAATGTGCAATGTTATTTCTAAAAGCAAAGTGAAATTGCTGAATGTTCCGATACAAAAGTCTGAAATTAAAAGATTAGTTACATTCTCTGGGAATAAAATAGATACTTTAGGAAAAGTAGTACTTAACTGCCAATATGGAAAAAATAATTTTGTTGTGGAATTCCAAGTTATTGACAAAGAAGTACCTTCTATATTAGGATTAAAATCATGTTTGCAACTAGGTTTGATTCAAAAAGTAATGTCTGTTTACACTGAAGACTTACTGGAGGAATACAAAGATGTATTTGAAGGCTTAGGTTGTTTGAATGGAGAATATAAAATCCAGTTAAAACAAGATGTAACACCAGTCATTCATCCTCCAAGGAAAATACCCATAGCTATACGTGATAAAGTTAAGAAAGAATTACAAAGAATGGAAAATTTAAATGTTATTGAGAAAGTAAGAGAACCAACTGAATGGGTAAATTCAATGGTCACAGTTGTCAAACCGAACAAAATAAGAATATGTTTAGATCCTAGAGATTTAAATAAAGCTATAAAACGAGAACATTATCCGATGTTAACCATTGACGAAGTTGTCACTAGAATGCCTAACGCAAAACTATTTTCTGTTTTAGATGCTAATAGTGCTTTTTGGCAAATCCAGCTTGACGAAGAAAGTAGTAATTTGTGTACATTCAATACACCTTTTGGCAGATACAAATTCAAAAGATTACCTTTTGGCATATGTTCAGCTCCAGAAATTTGCCAAAGAAAATTAAGCCAAATAATAGAAGGTCTAGAAGGCGTTGAATGTATTATAGATGATATCTTAATATGGGGATCTAATGAAAAGGAACATGAGTTACGACTTAAAAAAGTACTCCAGAGAGCACGAAAAAATAATTTGAAGTTCAATAAGGCTAAATGTAAAATAAAAGTTAATCGTGTGAATTATATAGGGCACGAGTTAAGTGAAAATGGACTAAAACCTGATTTTTCTAAAGTGGAAGCAATTGTTAAAATGCCAGAACCTACAGATGTGCCTTCGCTACAAAGATTTTTGGGAATGATTAATTATTTAGCCAAATTTATTCCTAACTTAACTACTATTACTGCACCATTAAGACAGTTACTTGAGAAAAATGTTCTCTGGCACTGGACTGAAAAGCATCAAAAAGCTTTCGAAACACTTAAAGAATTGATTGCAAAAGCACCCGTATTAAAATTCTATGATGTTAATAAGGATGTAACTCTTTCAGTAGATGCAAGTTCTGAAGGATTAGGTGCTGTTTTACTACAAGAAAACCAACCAATTGCTTATGCTTCCAGAGCTCTAACAAAAAGTCAGAAAAATTATGCTCAAATAGAAAAAGAGCTTTTAGCTATTACTTTTGGATGTTCTAAATTTCATCAATATATATATGGCAAACGTATTACAGTTGAAACTGATCATCGACCATTAGAAAGCATAACTAAGAAACCTCTTTTTAAAGCACCACAGCGATTGCAAAGAATGCTGTTAAATTTACAAAAATATGATCTAGATGTACGGTACAAAAAGGGGAAAGACTTATTAATAGCAGACACTTTGAGTAGAGCATATTTGAATACAACAGCAGAAGATAATGATGAAGATACAGAAATTTGTACACTGATTCCAGCATCTGATGAAAAAATTTATGAATTGAAGAAAGAAAGTGAATGTGATGCTACACTACAGTGCTTAAAGAAATATATTCTGAGAGGCTGGCCAGAAAGGAAACATCAGGTAGAACCTCAAGTCAAAGTATTTTGGGACTACAGAGATGAGTTGACAATGGAAAATGACTTATTTTTCAAAGGAGGAAGGGTAATTATTCCTTTATCTATGCAAAAGGAAATGTTAAATTTAATTCATGAGGGTCATTTTGGTATAGAAAAATGTAAGAAAAGAGCTAGAGATGTTTTGTTTTGGCCACTTATGAACAAGCAGATAGAAGATACAATTTCAAAATGTTTCATATGTAATGAATACCAGAACAAAAACATAAGAGAGCCTATGATACCACATGAAATTCGCAATTTACCTTGGTATAAAGTTGCGACAGATTTATTTGAGATTAACAAAGATGTATATTTATTAATTGTAGATTACTATTCCAACTTTTTTGAAATCTCTAAACTACCGGATACTCGATGTCAGACAGTGATCAGTTACATGAAATCTCAATTTGCAATATACGGTATACCATTGATAGTGATATCTGATAATGGACCTCAGTTTGCAAGTAAAGAATTTGCAGTATTTGCAAAGAAATACCAATTTAAACATATAACAAGCAGTCCATACCATCCACAGTCGAACGGATTAGCAGAGCGTTCAGTACAAACGGCGAAGAAATTGTTAAAGAAAGCTCAAGCAGATCATGCTGATCCTTATTTAGCATTGTTAGCTCATAGGAACACTCCAACTAATGAGATGCTAGGATCACCAGCTCAACGACTTATGAGTAGAAGAACAAGAACGGTTCTTCCTACATCTGAAGAATTACTTAAACCTCAAGTTGTGAAAAATGTAAAAGAAAAAATCAACCAAGAAAGAACTAAACAGAAGTCATATTATGATCGTCATACAAAAACATTACCATCGCTAAATAAAGGAGATTGTGTTCGGGTATATCAAGATAATCGCTGGAAACCAGCAGTTGTAGAAGAAGTGCATAAGACGCCTAGATCATATATACTTAGAACAGGTGGATTAGTATTGAGAAGAAATAGAAAAGATATTAGAGAAAACAGTTCAGCTGTTGAAGAGAATATCAGAGGAAGAGAACAAGGAGTTAATACACAGAAAACAGATGTAAAAGGATATGATTCCAGATATTCTCAAGGGCAAAGTTTAAAAGATCAACTACCAAACTCTGCTAACTCAGAAACAAGGAACGGTGAGCTAAGAACTAGAAGTGGGAGAGTGATTAGAAAGCCGGCCAGATATTTGGATTGATTTAAGACTGTTAAAACTTTTGAACTCTTTAAAAAACGGAAGATGTAATATTTAATAATTTGTAAATGGTAACATGTAATATTTAGTAACTTGTAATTGGCAACACTTTGGATACGGAGATATAAAAAATAGAACTATGCTGGTATAGCAGTTCTCTGTGATTATACATTCTAAGATTGTAAATAAATTATTTCTAAAAGCTAAAAGTGTACCCTCATAATTTTATAAGTAACGGCTTTTTATACTCTCGGGTAGAACCACGCGCGAGGAGGCAACGCCATCTATCGGCAAAAATAATCATCAAGAATTATGTTAATAGAATTTTAAAAGCGCTAGGAAGGACTGGATTAGACTTAAAATCGTTCACTAAACTTGCTAAATCTTTGTGAATATGAAAAGCCTCAAGGAAATCCAATTCACCAACGGAAGAAGCCTTTTGGATACTAGCGCTTATAAAATTCTATTAACATAATTCTTCATGATTATTTTTGCCGATAGATGGTGTTGCCTCCTCGCGCGTGGTTCTACCCGAGAATATAAAATGCCGTTAATGAGGTTTCTTTCCCTTTCTAGATATTTTGTTCTCCTGATGAGGAGGGACCTGTAGCTGCCCTCGAAACCGATTGAGTCTTTTTAGTAAATGTACGCCAAATACAAGGTTGTTTCAGCGAATTTGATTGTCACATTGGCGTGTTTCTCTTCTTAGACATTCAGTTGTAAATCAGCTGAGTCATATAGATATACTTCCTATGTAATGTAGTGGAAAAATTCCTTAAATTGAATTTACATAATTTAAATACAACGAATTACAAGAGGGATATAGCACTTTAACTGATATCGTTTATGATGAATTAACCAAACAAACTCTTATTTCTCTTTTCTAAGCGACCATCTGGTAAGATTACTATTGTATGCTATAAATATTTATTTGTGCAATAAAATTTTTATGACCATAAATTTTGCCGTACATTAAGAAAAAGTTCAGGAAATGTCTGCTATTAGATTATTTTACTTGTACGTCCAGAATTTTCACGGCTAGGAATTCACATCAAATTCTGCTTTTAGAAATAGTAAACTATGTTCCCAAAGTTATGGAATTGATTTTCTTCGCTTGACATTTCTTTTCCCTTTTCTTCCGTTTCTGTGTGGAATTTATTCGTTGTTTATTTTTATTGCCACTTGAACGCTTCACTTGTCTCAGAAGTTGCAGGTAAAATGTATGCACGGATTGTGAAAAAGGAAAAACTATATTCCAGGAACCTGCATTTTAGCTTTTCAAATCTTTGATTCTCTCTCCTCTTTATTTTTTGCCGATGAAAATGTCTTTCACTATGCGATACTTTTTTTAAATGTCTTTTTTCTATAGAAAGTCTAAAACACCTATATCCCCCCGCTCTGCATTGCAACATAATTTGTTTCTTTCTTTTCTTTTTAATTTTGCAATCTGAGAATTTAAAATATCGATTTATAACATGTTATAAAGAAAGGCTATTAAGAGTTTCAGTAAAAATATATTAACGAAATTTAAAAGAATTAAATGGTTATAAAAATTTTTTTAAAAACTAGTTACACCCTATTCTTCATGAATTACCGAAAAATCTCGAACTATTCATAAAAATTACCACTTGAATGCATTATAAATTAAATATTTGTAATATTACTTTATATCAATTAGATGTATTATTAAAAAGATCAAAAACAAGGATTTAACCTAATAAGAAGTTCGTTTATTGCTTTTAAATCGTTGCATTTGTTACTTAATAACAGGCTGATTAAATATTTAGAAAAAAAATTAAAGATGTTATGATAAGTCGAATAGCAACACTCTGAAAACAGACTATATACAAGGATGTGTGGAAGATAAAGAATCTCTTTCGTGCAGTGGCAGCACTTGCCATTGTACTTACTTCTTTCACGAGATTATTTTCGACCAAACAGATTTTTTAAGTGTGTTATGAAATTGATGCTACATAAAAATGACACGTTATCTGATAAAAGGGCCCTCAAGTGTCCGGTTGCATAGATTTCTGAATCTTGGTAGCTCAACTTATAAGGTATTTCTCCCACCTTCTTTGCATGTCATCGTGGTGTAGTGGTCAGCTCGCTGAGCGCGTATTCCATAGGTCCGTGGTTCGGGTCCCGGCGAAGGAGTTGTTCATTTTTCAATACTCCTGCATCAAAAATATCTAATGTCTCCACAAACTTGACTTAATTACCACAGAATAGATTGGTTGCGTATATGTTTTCGTGGCTTTTGCCCTGTAACGTGAATATTAGCCAGTTTCTTTACAACGTCTTCCATGAAAGCTTCCCGCCTGTTCGACCATAATCTCTCGTGTACTTTGTCATATCCAGATAAATAAACTAACAGCATTTTTGTGTCATTATCCTTAATGAGTCTGCAGTAATAAAGCCCGCATAAATATTATACGGAACGTTTTCATCCGCCTGTTTTATGTTCAAGCAGTAAACACAGGAGCAGATATATGATAATTTACATATTTTGTTACACGTAAAATAAATCTTCATAAACAAATATATGGCTTCCATATGTGAGCAAAACGTAGGCTCGGTTAAGCTTAAAAATTATAATAACAGGGGATATCAGGTGATAACAGGTGAACTATGTTGTGAAATTTGTTTTTAGATTTCAGTTAAAAATTAAGTGCACTGCAACGAAGTTATAAAATCATTAACACAACCTTTATTATGAAGCTTGTTCACAGTCTTTTTTTTTTCCTTCCACTTCTGAAATCGTTGAGTTTGTTTATCGAAAATTCCTGAAAGGTTTCCAAAATGTGAAATAGATAATAAAACAAAATCAAAATTCGAGCTTCCATCTGCCCATGTTCGTATGGAGGATTACATAACTCAAAATTTGATGGCGCTAGGTACCGTCGTTTTTTCATAATTCAAAAAACATGCATAAATTCGTGCAGATTCTTCATTATTTTTTCCTTTAAATATAATGCTAGGCGATAGCATTTGGTGGCAACAATTTTTTAGTATAATTAAGATTTAAAATTTCGTCTCTAAAGGACTGCTTCGAAATAAAGCTCAAGAAATTACATTACTTTTTTTAATTTCTAAGGAGTATCCCGAAGTACGAGAAACCCATGAATTAGCGATGAGTCGTATTTTATATCTAGCTGTAATCTGAGTGGTCGCGTTAAGTGTTATATTCCTTAACTTTGTCCTTGTTCACTTCAGGCTGAAGCCTAAGAAAATCTTCGCAAGAAAAGTAACGGCATGATACGCCATATACGAAAGGCGCAATATTTATAAGCCATTTGTTTTTTCAGAAAGCTGCAAATAGTTCCGTTTATTTAAATCAGTGCATTCAAAAATGTTTTGACCTCTTTCGTTAAACAGTATCATCAAAATGTATTTTGTCAGATACCAGCCATTATGCAAAAGATATTGTAAACCACAAAAAGTTCGGAAAAGGAAGAAATGTAAGAGAACGACACATACATCCGAAATCAATGTGCATTATGGTTTCCATAGCTAGAAAGAACTGGAAAAGCGTTTTGGTTTCACTTGAAAAATTGGCTTGGAGTGGATTTAACCTCTTTAAATTTCTTCTTGTGGCTTTCATCGGACTTGACCCTTATTTGTCTTTCTCTAGGGATTTGTAAATGATCGAACTTAAATGGCCGATGTTGCACATTTTCATGCCTATATAATGGAGGCAATAGGTCTGGTCACAAAATGATGTTGAGCCTGTAGGAAAAGTATCGCCTAGATATAGTCTAAGCTACAAATGGCGCTCACATAAAAGTGTGCTAAGATTTTTTTTAAGTTCTTCTTTCCAGCTAATTAAATTAGAGTGCCAAAGACTCATTGATTTCAGATATATGTATCGTTCTTTTTTTCATTGCTTCTTTCCCAAACACTCTGTGTCTAAACAACCCGACAATTTGCGCCTAAATCGAATAATGCCCCGAACATACTCCAACCTAGACGTATCGAAAGATTTGGATGAGCTGTCGAAAAAGAGCTGCAAAACTTGATTTAGTTTATGTCAGCATGCCTTCAACTATTACAGTATCTAGGTATAGTATATATATAGTGTCAGCTTACCTTTAGTATTATAGTTTTTAAAGGAATAGCATGAACTTGTATAAGCATACCCAGAGAAAATATCCTTGAAATCAACCAAAAAGAACACTATGTAGCAATTTAAATTAGCATACTGAAAAAGAAATAATTGAATAGCATTCTGATATGAGTTTTAATGTTACATAAATTAAAGTGCTAACTTAAAAAAATCAAATTATTCTGATTCTTATGCTGGACGTTTTTTAAGGTATGCAAGAATAATATGTCTGCTAACTGGGCATTAATTTGCAGTTCCTTTAACTTTCTGTAGCGCGTATAAAAGTATGGAATTCTGGTATTTCAATGTAAGGTTTCCGTTTTAAGCGACAAGATAGCAATAAGAAAATGTTACGTGTACGTTCTAATATCAAGTATCGTTTCAGGGCACGAGAATAATAAGCAATGATACATCCAATGGACGAAATGTTAAACGGTATTCCACATAGCTGCCTATTTTTATTTTTCTCACGTTTTAGAATTTTGGATTTTTTACATCTCGGGAAAGTTATCTTGCTTTTAATTAGTATTTGATCATATCTCGTAAACTGATTAATGAAGAATGGAAGATATTTAATTTATGTTTCGCACCAGATCGCGCATAGTTTTCCTCAGTGTTGCCATTCAGCGAACGTAAGGTTTTTATTTTAGCTTTCAAATTCAGTCGTTCTATTATAGATTAACAAATCGGGCAATATTAAAAGCTATACATGCGTTTCTTAATAGCTTTGGTTTTACATTTTTAGTATAATGTAGCTAGTTAATATAAGTTAAAATACTTTTAATTTATAGTAAATGTAAAACTGCTTTATAATTTTTATAATCTAAAACTTCTTTATTTAACGAAAAAAAACCTTTTCTATAATTGTTTCGGAAAGCAGCTAAATCTTGATCAAAATTAAAAAAGAATGAAAACATTTTGCTGTTCTAATTTTCAAAACACAGTAAAATTTTGATTTGAGTTAAAAAAACTATTTTTATTATTATAAAGATTACAACATCAATTTCTTGAATTCTGTTTACGCTTTTTAAAATCAATTGACCAATAATATGCAAATAAAAAAGAAAATCTGAACGGTTTCAGATTTTAAATTACGTCCAATGGGGCGTTTTTTAACATTCTGTGTGTTACCTTTATTTATTAAATATCATGTTCTTCGCACTTAAGCCATAAAATTCAATTAAAGAACAATACCGCAAATGATTTTAAACTGAGCATATCTTTAGAATTTCCTATACACCGTCTCACGCACTGGAGATAAAAAGGTTTTTTCTGTACAACGTTGCCATTGCTCGCTTTGAAATCCTTGAGTTTGTTAATCAAAAATTCGTTAAAGTTTTACAAAATATGAAATCGGTAATAAAACAAATTCCAAATTTCAAATATGGGCTTCTAGATGCCCATATTCGCAGCAGGATTACGTCATTCAAAATGCGATGGCTCTAGGTACTGTAGTTTTATCACAATGCGAGAAACATACGTACATTTATGCACATTCTTGATTATTTAATTTCTTTAAATATAATACAGGGCTGCAATATTTGGTGGCAACAGTTTGAAAAGTGAACCGATATTTAATGTTTCCGACGCAAAACGAAAACAATAGTCCTTCAGGGACAAAGCCCGTTTGAACTAATAATTCAATAAATCAATCCTTTCTTCTTATTCTTTTTTTAATCAATTCATTTATTTATTCATTTGTTATTATTATTATTTTGATTTATCAAATTCTAGTTCTGCCAAAAAAAATTATAATTTTCTTTTCCTATTATTCCTAAAAAAATTACTGCAGTTTTTAACGTGTTTTTAACTCACTTATCGATTTGAACTTGTTTCATTTATTTGTTATTTAGTATTTAATTTATAATGTATATCCAATCAATAATTTTTTTGAATAATTCTTTTGTTGCGATTAGTAGAAGTTTCGAATTCTATACGTTAATGTTATAATAATTATTAGAATTTACAAAGCGAGCCAATCCGAAAAATTAACTATTCTGCCGCCGAGAGGCCATTTCGACGTGCTAACCACTTGCGCCACCAGAGCGTGCTCAGGAGATCGCAATAATTCTTAGTGGAGAATCTTTTTTTAATCATAATTTATATTTTCTATTTATTTTTATTTTAAAAATTTTATTTTATAAATTTTTATTTATTTATATATTTACGATGGCAAACTTTTCTTCGAAATGGTAAATAATTATGATCTGAAATTTTCAGACTGCAGTTTTAATTGTATATCGCTTTAATGCTGCGTTTTAATTAATGTCGACATTGTAGGGTTTCACATAGTTTTGCATGCCAAATTATTCCAAGTTTTGGTACCTTTCCTGAACCTCTCATTTTCCCCTCATATTTCCTCGCCAGGATGCAAATTTAAAGTTGAAGTTAACGTGAAGTGAGTATTTAAACGGTAGTTTATTCAGAGCGTGATTTCGCTAGCCGCCGCACGTTACTAGTTTGTCCTTGCTGTTACGCGGATTTTCTGATACGCCTTTTTAGCCATTTAATAAGTACACTGCGCAAAAAAAAGGGGGGGACAGTTCTATATCTCCCGTTCTGCTGGGTCGATTGACAAAATTCAAATAGCGTTTTTCATGTCTCGAAAGCGCGACTTAGGATATATATTAGATTTAGATATATAGCTTTGTTCTAATATAGGTATTTTGACACAAAATCAGACTTTTTCTGAAATAACATGGCAGTATTTTTCCATATTTCGATTCTACGACTGAAATTATGCCGAACTACCAAGTTTTGTAAAAATCGCACGAGTAGTTTTTAAAAAATTGGGTCTCAAAATTTTAACTCCTCAATGTTAATTCAATTTGGTATGTATTTAATAATATCGCTTTTTTTATGAAACTTATTTGATTCCTTCCTACACAGTTCGAAATTTAGGTTCATTCCAAATAATATTTACCCATTTTTTGTGATTTATTTTTAAAATTTCTATTTTTAAATAATTTGTAAATTTTTCGAAAAAAAATCTGAACTGCAACCTATACAATTTTTACAATCATCTTAAAGTAGATGTATTTCTAAGCATAAATGCAAAAAATTAGAGCTTTCTATTCAAAATTTCTGAAGATATACATGAATTTATATATTGGCGCGTTTTGAAATTTCGCATGTTTGTTGAAAGCGATAACAACGAAAATGTGGTTTACGCACTTTGTTAAAATTATTTGAAGTGGAACGATATGGCTTTTTTTCCTCTTATCCACAATGTGAGAAAAGCAGGAACGGTGTGACTTTTTTCCCCCCGCTGCGCAATGGAAGGGAAAGAAAATAGGTTGCCACATATTAAGAAGTTCGCCAAGTAAATTATTCTTGGCTCAAACTGAAAAAGTTCGCCAAGTTAAATTTATAAATTTCTCCGTAAATTTCGCACCAAATTTTACAAAATTTAGTATTTAGGCATAATTTGAGTCGTTGAATCGAAATATGGAAAAAAAATTGCTATGTTATTTCAGAAAATGTCCGATTTTGTGTCAGAATACTTATGTTAGAATGATGCTATGTATAAATCTAATATATATCCCAAGTCCCGCAAGACATGAAAAACGCAGTTTGAATTTCGTCAATCGGCCCAGTAGAACGGGAGATATAGAACTGTCCCTACTCTCTGAATTTATTTTGAACTATTCTTAAGCTCCAACGCAAGTCATCGGTGTTTTTGTAACCACGAAGTGTGCGCATTTTATGTTAAGAGGTGATGAATAATTAAAGGGTTATTTTACCCTTCTTCTGTACTGGTATTCTTTTACGCCTGTGCGAGATGTCGCCAGGTTATCTTGTAAGTTCATTTGAACTTTCTGATAGATAAGAAGATACGATCTTACAACATCAGAATAAATGGTATGCTTCTATTTGCATTTTTCACTCTTGACTAAGTAAACTTTCGAGTGTAATTAATACCGAGATCGGTATACATGGTATTACTTCTAACAAATCAGGAAGTATTTCTAATAATTTTTAAGTGGCTGCGTTTTGAAACCAGAAAAATTGTTTTCTGTTTATCTGCATAATGCGCTTTTACATTGTCTCCCTGTCCTTGATATATCGGATTACTGCGGAAGATAGTTTCATATTGATTTCTTTCTCCTGTGGAAGCACGTTATCATGAAACAATTTGTGAACTACGCTCAAATCCTTTGTCTTCCTACAACTTTTATTCCATCATCTTCTTTGGAAATCTTAACCCGACGGCAGATGTTAAGTTGCTAAGAGCGGAGTCATTATGCAGTTAAGTACTTTCACGCGTACAATATTGTGCAGATAATAGCTCTTGTTGAGGGGGTTTTCTTCGGACCTAAAAGTAGAGTACTTGCGAATTCAGCAAACCGTCATAGGTAATCCCGTTTCCTGGAGAGTATCGATCCGCTGCCATCCTCCCGCTTTTCCCGCTCCTTCGTTTTCCGGGGAGATTAATGTTTGGCCCTGAAAGGTTCACCGGTGAGGTTTCCTTATTGATCTGCACCTAGCTGGTATCGAGTGTCCTCCTGATACGGGGATTTTGCGTGGAATAAAGAAGGCAGGAATGATGGTCATTTCTCAAAGGCAGGCTGGTACTTGCTATTCAGAACAGAAATCTTTATTCTCGATGTTGTTGCATAGAGTTGTTTCGTTAGACCTTTACAAGTTGAGGTACCTGAAACAGAAGGACTTGCGTACAAGCTGTTCATTAATTTGATCACGAAGACGGTTTAAATAACGATTCAAGTGTTTTTACGTTAACAATTAATAACAAATCAGAACATAGTAATTAGTTTTCTTCCTTATTTTGAGTTCTTTCAGTACTTTCCTGTTTGCTATCATTTTGTCTTGATTTTTAAGTGTCGATATTCGGAACATTAAGTGAATTATTATTTTAAATGAATAGTTTAGACATTGTAGTATATTTTTTAAAGTAGCTCCTCATAAATGCCATTTTTAATAATATGCGAATTTAATATGTATTTTATGTTCTTTTAATTTAGTTTGATTTGGTTTACTGAAATTACGGCAAAGCACGCTAGAGTTATTTACCTAAGGGGAGGATGCCGTCGTGGAGGATTTTTAAGGGAAACTGGCTCGTTACATATTACACGTGGAGAAAACCACAAAAACGCCCATACAGCCAGTCCCTGCGCCCCGATTCGAACCCAAAATTACTCAGAACTACTCGTATTCAATGACTTTACCGCTCGGCCGCTGATGGGCTTTTTTTATTTAAAGTGGCTGTAGATTTATTCTAAATTCAGCATAATATTTTAAATTACAAGGATCTAGACTATTTATTTCATTATTTTAGCGAAAGCAATCATTACTACTTTCGCTAGTTCGGAATATAACCAAAATACACTAGAGATAACTGCAGTTGTTATTTTTACTTTAGCACTAATCATCATTGTGGAAACTGCAATTGTTATTTTTACTTTAGCACTAAACATCATTGTGGAAACTGCAATTGTTATTTTTACTTTAGCACTAATCATAATTGTAGAAACTGCAATTGTTATTTTTGCTTTAGCACTAATAATCATTGTGGAAACTGCAATTGTTATTTTTACTTTCGCACTAATCATCATTGTGGAAACTGCAATTGTTATTTTTACTTTAGCACTAATCATCATTGCGGAAACTGCAATTTTTTTTTACTTTAGCACTAATCATCATTGTGGAATACGTGTATGAGACAACATTTTGTGTGAATTTACGATTTTATGTCAATTTAATTTTTCGCTTAAACTTTGGACTTTCTTCCTGGTGTGGTGCTATGTGCAAAATTTATAAATCACGTTATTCTGTCTAATGTACAATGCGCCAAAAAAATAAAAGATAAAAATCTGAGCTTTCAGATTTTACATTACGCCCGAAGGGGCGTGTTTTTTTTTTTTTTTTTTTTTTTTTGTTTTGTTTGTTTCTTTTTTTTTTTTTTTTTTTGTGTGTGTGTGTGTGTGTTACCTTTATTCATTAAATATCATGTTCTTCGCACTTAAACCATAAAATTCAGTTCAACAGCAAAATCGCAAAATAGCAAAATAATTTTAAAAAGAGCATATCTATAGAATTTAAGATACATAGTCGCGCGCGTTGGAGATAATTTTTTTTTCCCTGTACAGTGTTCCCATCGCTCGCTTTGAAATCATTTGAGTTTGTTCATCGCAAATTCGTTAAAGTTTTACAAAATATGCAATAGATAATAAAACAAATTCTAAATTTGGTCTTCCAGATGCCATATTCGGGTGGAAACGTACGTTATTCAAAATTGAATGGCTCTAGGAACTGTTGTTTTGCCAATGCAAGAAATCCGTATGCACCTTTTGCAAAGTTCGTTAATGCAAGAGACATATATAGATTTATGCAGGCTCTTCATTATTTAATTTTTTTAAATATAATACAGGGCTCTAATATTTGGTGGCAACAAATCGAAAAGTGAACCGACATTTATAGTGAACTAACGCAAAATCCCAAAACGAAATTAATAGCCCTTCTGGGATAACGCCCATTGGGCTAAAAAAAAGAAAAGGACAGTTCTATATCTCCCGTTCTACTGGGCCGATTGACGAAATTCAACTTGCGTTTTTCATGTCTCGAAAGCGCGACTCAGGATATGTATTAGATTAATATATAGCATTGTTCTAATACAGGTATTTTAACACAAAATCGGGCTTTTTCTGAAATGACATGCCAGTTTTTTTCCATATTTCGATTCTGCGACTCAAATTATGCCAAACTATCAAGTTTTGTAAGAATCGCTCGAGCTGTTTTTAAAAAATTACCTCTCAAAGTTTTAGATCATCAGTGTTAATTAAATTTTATTATTATTGAAATTAAATTTTATTATTATTATTATTGAAAGAAATCATGGGAAGTGGTTTGCTTCTAAATATGTTTATTTCCTTTCAAAAATTCTAGTTGTATGTATTTTCATTAGTTTTTGTCGCTAATTGAGAAATCTGCTGTCTTTCAGTTTCCAGAAATACTAAAATGTCAAACAAATCGTGTATAAATACGTAATTAAAATTTACATGCAATTAAATTTAGGTTTTTCTGTTCAGCTGATTCTATTCTTTAACAATTTTGCAATTTCTTTAAATTTAGAACGTTCTACTTCTCAAGACATACTCAAATACAAACAATTAATCTAGATTTAGCAAACCATCATTGTTTAAAATTCTATTGCTTTGAACCTGAATGTTTGGTCATAAATAAAATGTTATCATTAAGTCTCGTAATATATTGAAAATATACAATAAACCCTTTACAACGGGAGGTTCATCGGTCCGAGCGTTTCTGGAGGTAAAATTAATTTTTTATAATTTATTATTTCTTAATATATGTGTCTTAATTATTCAACAGATGTTTTAGAATATTATTATTTCTTAATAAAGTACAAAAAGTTGCAGAAATACACGTTCTACTAGACAGCATTACTTTTGAAGTATAACGTATGTTTAAGAAGATTAAAAATTATAAAACTTAAACAAACCGTGTAAAGATAAATAGTGACTTGGAGGTAGCACAAATGGCGATTAGAAAACCAATACTTTTCTTTGTGTGTGGCAGCAATGTAATAAAATAGGAACACATGTTTTAGAATATTGATTGTCTAATTAACACATACCTGCTTATGTCTTCTACAATATTCGAGTTATTGATTACACACAAAAACAAAAAGTCTTTAAAGACGACGAAACGAGGTAGAGGAGGCAAGTATTCTAGTGTCTAATTGAATTAAATTGGCTATAACTTTGTAACATAACTAAACGTATGTAGTTTTCAAAGTAACTGCTCCCAGAGATTATAACTTGACAAAGACACATGATACATGCGTAGCACAAAAACCTCCTCGGGGTATCTTAAGGATATTGCTCGCAGATTCAGTTTTCATCCTTAGGACATTCTAGAATTTTCTAAGCATATGCTACTGAGTGCTTAATGTCTTATTCTAGTGCATCCCCAGAATATCCCTTGCAGTTTCTCTCGACGGTGTGCGAGATGGGAGAATTTAAAGTCCAACTTACCATATCCTTTAGACATCCTGGAACATCCCCTTAATCTTCTACACCCATGGTTCTGAGTTCTTAATGTCACATTTACATACATTTCTAGAGCATCATCTCTTAGGTCCGTTGAAAGAGTGCGGAATATTATAAAAGTTTAAAGACTTAGTCTAGTATTAAACTGTGCATGATGTAGTTATTGATTACCTTATAAGATGTATTCTCTCTCCTTCGAGCATGCTTTCGTGATGTAACGGTAGCACAATCGGCGCGTATTCTAGAGATCCAGGTTCGAGTCCCGGCGAGGGCATTGCATATTTTTCACGTGTGCTGCTGTAAAATAATCTAATGACTCTAAATTCTTATCTAAAATATTTTCATGGAAGTTATTAAAGGCATTAACAATGACTATTTTGAAGTCTTCAGTTAATTTTAGAGCTTTGTATAGTCAGTTTTTTTTTTTTTTTTTTTTTTTTTTTTTTTTTAAAGCCGGAGATGCTAAAAATGTGCAAAGAGACTGGAACATGGACCTCTCGAATTTATGCATTTATGCCGAGTGTGCTACTGTTACACTACGAAGACATGCTGAAAGGAGGGGAAAAAATACCGTATAGCCGTATGATAAACATTACTTTAAAAGAGGCCATATTCCGTGGAACTTTAGAGTACGGAGCAATTGTTTTAGAATTTCCGCCAGACAAAATCAAAATTTTAAAAAAAATTGAGTGCTACGTAGACTGAAAACCTGACTATCTGATGTAACTAATTAAATAATGCATTTTATTGTCACTGCACATGCCACATTGTATAATATAATGTAATCTATTTTAGGGGCAAAATTATACGAAATACAAATTTTACCTGTAAAGCGGATTCATTATTGACGTGTTTTCCATGCTTTGCGAACATACACGTTTTTTGAGAACGATAGGGGCTCATAAAAAAAGGTTTTACAGGGGTCTACAAAGAACTGTAGTTTTATAGGCTCCATAAAAGAAACTTATGCGATTATGTGTCATATTTAACTAGCTTAAACAGTAACTATCACTTTGTAAAGTTCCATTGTGTTACTCTACTGAGTTACTATTTAGAGCTTTACTGTCACTTCTCCTTTCCGTTTCCCTACCAAAATGCAAATCAGGGTAAGAGTATTTAACCTGAAGTTTTTCAGATTGTAAGACAGAGCGCGTGTCTGCGTCATTACTAGATTTCTACTAACTCAGATAAGATTGCATTCTTCGGCTTCACCTTTCTGCTGCTGATATTTAAATTGTTATGCCGGTGAGAAGTTTGAGCTAGCTTCGCGTTAAATCAGTAGTACAGCCTCTGGCTATTAGATTTAGTTTTAAATTTGAAACTGATTGTTACTTTCAGTTACATCGCCATAAGTGGTGGTTGATTAAAAGCACGAGTGGTACGTTTAGGTTCAAGTTCTGATTTAATAAAAGAGTTTGTTAAACCTTCTTTGCGATTCTTTTCAGACACAGCGATAATTCGCTTTAAGTCTGTTAGTATTTTGGGCTTAGTTTATGATACCGAAGAACGCCAAACTCTGTAATCTTTTATATGAGTACTTCATATATTTTTAGATCATAAAATAATTTATGTTAATGGCCAGGAAATTAGTGTACAGTCAACTCCGGATTAATTCCTCAACTCGATCAACTGGATCCTGCCTTCCCCCCCAAAGAAAAGGTTGCATTTCTTTATTGTGGAACGGTGAGAAAATTACTGTTAATAACCATGAATGCAAAATAACATTCTACATAAAATGCATCGGAAAAGGAAAGTGCGTAGGATAACAGCAGTGAAAACAGATGATGCCATAGTATGTGGGAATATTTTTTATCCATAGCAGTAGGTAATTGAATCATACGTAATCCAAGATATATGAATATTGTGACAAAAAAAAATTTAAGTGACTTACAGACGCTCAGTGACATTCTTTTAAGTTTCGTTGTTTAATGTCTTTAATGCGATTTATAATTTATTTTCTTCATTTCTAAGTATATTTTTATTCTTCCATTTTAATTTCTAATGATGTTTATTTGTTCGTTATTTACAGTGTGTTTTCTTTTTGTTTTGAAACCTCATTTAATTTACTCGTCAAATATACTTATTGTCCAGTTGTTAAACTGCTTAAAAATACAGGTAAATTGTAAATCGTGTGTGCTTGCTGATTTTACATATATTTTTTTTTAATCTGGAAGATTTTTGATTTTATATTAGTCCAAAGTGGCATCATTTTAAGGTTTTGTGTGTTACCTTTATTTGTTAAATATCATGTTCTTCGCGTTTAAAGCACATAAAATTCAATTTAACAGCAATATTACAAAATATTCAAAAACAGCATAACTTTAGAATTTCCGTTACACAGTCTCGCGCGCTGGAGATAAAAACGTTTTTTTAATGCACAGTGTTGCCATTGCTCGCTTTGAAATCGTTGAGTTTGTTAACAAAAAATTCGTTAAATTTTTACAAAATACGAAATAGATAACAAAACATATTCAAAATTCGGGCTTCCAAGTGCCCGGATTCCGGTGGAGGATTACGTTTTCCAAAATTTGATGGATATAGGTACCCTCGTTTTTTCATAATGCGAGAAACATACGTACATTTATACAGCTTCTTCATTATTTAATTTTTTTAAATAGAGTACAGGCCGATAATAATTAGTGCCAGCAATTTACAAAGTGATATGCCGTTTCGAGACTAATGGCGCTTCTGGACTAATGCTCCCTTGGGCTGATTATTCCTCTTTCCTGTGTTTCTTAACTACCTCGGATTAGCCTTGATTTTAAGGCAACTGTGGCCGTCGTTCTCGATATTATTTCCAGGAGCCGAGAGTTGATTGTAATATAGTGTTTCGTTTATTTTTAATGGCTTTAGATTGTTTGTTGTTCCTTTGTTAATTTTTAATTGTTCTAATGACAGAAGAAACTTTATCCACTGTTCTTTGAAATTAACATAACTGTCGCAAAATTCAACCTGAAGAGAAGAGCAAAGCTTCGAGGTACTTTCAAGTAAATTCCATCCCATTCTTACTTCAATTTTGGGCAACTGTTTACTTTAATCTCTGTCAAAAGATTAAGAAGCTTTCCTTGCATCATAGAAATCGGAACAAGAATGCCTACAAATCGCAATATAGTACCTTTGGAACCCCAAAATGTGCCCAGTGAGCTGAGCTTTCGGAACTCGGGTATTTATCGGAAGATTGGACACAACAGCCCGCTTGCAACTTTCCCTAATCTGAGAGACTTAGTCCCTGCGTAATAATCTTCTTGCCGCACTTTGACCGAGAAAATCCCTTTGTTACTGCAGACAATAGACAGTAGCTTCCGTAGGGAATTAGAAGGTTACCGGACTTTGTTTCGGGAAAGCTTATCCTGTGGTGCTGTGTATTGATTGTTTGGAAGCTTGTCTATTGTATGTCCGTCAATGCCATTCTTCTTGACTGCCACGGTTATTCCTCTGCTGTAGATTCCACTCAGATTTCAGTTTTTAAATTAATTTTGCCAAAGTTTTTTTTAATTTATCATCGGCATCGCTGTTCATTGACAGCCAAGTCCTGATGTACTGGCGGCTTAAAACCGGAATTAATTCATAACCATAATTAATCTGAGTAGGCAGATAGCCCTCGAGTGCTTTGCCATAGTCAGTGCTTTGCCAAATTAACCTAGTCTTAACTTACGTAAATTTAAAAAAATATCCAAAGCAAAAAGAACGCACTGTAGATAATGGAGGAATTGGCTACGAATTATCTGAAGTCGCCAAGCACAGGAGAGCTTCTGAATAGGAAAGGAATATCTTCGTGAAGGACTATTTTATCAAAAACTAGCTTACATTCATGTTACGTATTGTACAGTCATTATCATTTTTTTTAAGCAGGAGACATGAAAAATGAGCAATGCCCTCGCCGGGACTCGAACCTCATACCTCTTGAATATGCGCCGAGTGTGCCGGTTATGACACCACGAAGGCGGGAGAAACACCTTTTATACTCCCCCTTTTAAAGGACGACTGGAGATTAGGGGACCTATTCCCCAAATCCTGGTGGTGGAGAATCAACATTCACCACGTTTTTTAGTTTGGGTGCCAGTGTAGAGACATTAGGTATTTTGAAGCATTAGGTATTTTGACATTAGGAAAAAATGAGCAATGCCCTCGCTGAGACTCGAACCTCGGAGTTCTCGAATACGCGCCGCGTGTGTTGGCCATTACACCACTAAGGTGTGCTAAGAAGGCGAGAGACATACGTTATAATATGACAAAAACCATAAAATTCCCATATATTAAGCCCTTCACTGGGATTTGAACCTGGGTCGAACTACCAGAGTTTAGCGATAATATCACTAGACTGCTGGTGGGCAGAAATGTCGGCAGAGTTTACTATAAACTATTTTAGTTTGCCCTGATAGTTTCTGATGGTAATTTTTCCATTGCTCTGCAGTAAAAAGTTTGATTTTTGTTTAGGGGGTGTATGAGTGTGTGTGTGTTATTGTTGTTAGGATTGGCGTAATCCGCACCTGGTTCCTCTGAGTTTGACTGTAGATTCTCAATGTATCGTTACCAGTTAAATCCTGTATAATACAGTAGTGCCTCCGTTTGTATCAGCAAGCAAAACCCGGAGTAACATGCTTTCCAAGATATATGTATCTTTCCCCTATAATATATTTCGTACGTATTCGGAGTCAAAATCTTCAGCATGTATATGAAACCGTGGGTAATGGTGAATGCTGTATATAATGCGATATTCTTACACCATATTAATATTAAAACTTTAAATTGATATATTGTGTGCAATAAATTACTGTCAATATTAAATTAATAAAACCGAAGTATACTTCATGCTTCATCGTGCATTTAGATTGCGTTGTTACTTTTCCTGAAGTACAAAAATATAAAATTTTGACAACTAGCCAAACGTTGAAGATCTCAGTAGTGCAGTGAAAGGGAATGTCTCCAGTAATGTAAAACGAGATGTCTTTAGAGGTAGTTATTTCGCGCCTAAGCATTATTGTATAACTAAAAAAGAAATTTATTGAACTTGTAGCAGCGTAGGTGTTTGCAGCTGACTGTGTAGACTTTTACTCACGTATAACGTGAATACAAGCTTATTCTTAGAAAGTCTTCCACGAAGATAACCGTTTTGGCAGATAATTCAAGCATTTATATTTGGCACAACATTTGGAAGATTTTGCTTTCCTTTAATCTGTTTAAGTAACCTAGCCTAATTTATAAACTATCTAAAGGTATTTTAAAGCGAAATAACATACTCTAAAATATTACCTGTATCTGTATTCTAGTATAAACAATTTCAAATGGAATTGAAATTCGGTTTAAACTAACAATGTTTTCTCATAATATTTTTTTAAAATGGATTTTCCAAATTTTCGGTTAAACTTTTGCTAGCATATGTCCTGTAAATTTCGTATCGTTGTCATAATTATATCTCATCTTAAAAATAATCTTTTGTCTGCGGTTAAATTATCATTAAATTCAGCATTTTTATAAATGTAATTTTCTTAGTTTTCTATTTCTCCTCTTCATTCAAAATTTCTGTTCTTTAAATAAATTCTGAATATAACATAAAATGCTAAGAAAGTTGTGTTTATTCCCATTGATATGTATTAAGACTTTTTTGATCAAGAAATTTTGAAATGAAGTATCTGATATTGTGTAAAAAGCATATTACGACTTAAATAGATAAAAAATTTGAATTAGAGCAAATTTCAAAATAATACTCAATTATTAATTGTAAATAAGATATTGAACTCAGTGATTAATAATCACTTAAAAATGTTAATCTATAAAGAAGAAAGTCTGTGTGTTTTTGTTCTCTACTAACTCAGTCACTACTATAGCTATCGTCACCAAACTTTCTACAGTTCTTTTCTGGGTTCTGGAAAAGGTCGACGTACACTTTTTAAAAAAAAATGCTAAAATCGGAGATAATTATTAACAACTCGTGTTCTATATAAAGGAAGAATGTCTGTTTGTTTGTTCGCGTTATTGATTTCTGATCAATTATGATCAATGTTTTGCCACATTTCATCGACTAAAATTGAATAAGTAAAATATTGGATGGAACTTGAGCTTTTACGACTGTTAGATTAGAAAGACGAAGATCATTAAAAACGGCGTGCCATTGTTGCTGATATAATGAGAAAGAATTAGTTTATTTTTCTATCGAAATTTTTTATGCGGGTTCCATACTGAAAAAATGTATGACTATGAATCGTTTTTTTTTCGTCGTTATTAGAGAAGGAGTACTCTCTGTGTCGTTAAATGCTCATTACTCTCAATCTAACTTAACTGCCATCTGGTACTTCCACCAGTTAATTAATATTTAAAAATAATTTCGAAGTAATGAGTTCGTTTTATTAATTAATGAATTGAATATCATAGCCAATTAAAATTCTTTATTAAATTTTTAAATTATTGCTCGTTAAAGGCTCCTGTATTATTTTATGAATGCTCATTCATGAGCCCATTAATCAGTCATAAATAAGGTTTTGAACAAGTGTTTACATAAGTGAACTGATGAGGTATGTGAGTTTCAATATTTACTAATGTTAAATTCTGTACTGTAAACATAAAAGTTAATTTTCTGTAAAACTGACAAATGCTCGTCATTATAATTTCTTATGCCTGTTAAGTTCGTGTAAAAATTTGCAGTGTAGCTTAAAATTTATAAAAGAAAAAAACTTAGAGATATGTTTTCTCAATTTACGTATTATGAATTTTGTTAGATTCATACTTTCTGTACTAAAGCAAGTGCAGTAAATATGCAAATATTTTACGTAAACGCAATCACTTAAAATCTTAATGGAAAAAAAGTGATTCCTTAGCTGTAAAGGGGATTTAAAATCTACCTGAATGTCGAAATAGTGTATTCCTGAAAATATTTACTGCGTTGTTGTAGCGCAAAATCCGGTGAAGAGCTTCAGAGTTTGCCGATAATAGCTTCCTACTCACTGATACCGCGGATTAATAATTTTCGAATCAATTGGATTAATATTCCTGTCAAACAAACTCTTTAACTTCTTAAAATCCTTATTTACCTACAAGATGACAAAGAGATTCTATCCTTTTGTCAGACTCCCATGTCAGACGCAGCGTCTTATAATAATGCTCCTCCTATCCAATAATGTTCTCCATCTGAGCAAATTTTCGTCGCACGATTGACGTATCGCCGAATTACCCTCCGGGTGTTGTCATGGCAACCGCGTGGCACATGGAGTCTTAACCATCTTTAATCTCCTTATAAATCTCGCTTCAAAGAACTGAGACTCCGCCGCGACGAAGAATGATAAATCTCTCTAGCCCTACTCAAGAATGTATTTCAGGGATAAATAATGAGGATTTTTAAAGGATTATAAGGGCTAGCCGGGGGGAGGAGCTGCGGTGAGTGAAAATTATGCATTGAAATCTAAGCACCAGCTAATATGGTTGTATTATTGGTTGTAGGGACAATTCTTAAATTGCATGCGTAATTAACCTTTACCCTCATTACAACTAGTTTCGAATGGAATCGTATGTTGTTGGATTCATTTAGCAATGGTTGTTGCTGTTCAACCTTTTTCGTTATGGGAAAAAAAATCATTAACAGTGTCATTATTTTATTTATGGTGGAAAATGAAAATCATTAACAATACACACTGTAATTATTATTAATAATAATTTATTAATAATAGTGCGAAAAAAATGCACTGTTATTAATAAACTAACTATTAATTTCTGTATAAACATAAAAGAATTTTAAGGGTGTCTTAGTGGATGTTTTGCAATGTTTTCTTATGTGATCTTCCTGCTTGTGAATAAATGCCCTATCATTTTAAAAGTATATATGTTAGGACCCATTTAAGAAGTTTTCCTGCATAAGAAATTTATTTCACAAATATTCAAATAGTTTCCTCTTTCGATAATGTAAACTTTTCTATTATTAGGCGTTTATCTCAAAGTAACTTCCCTCTTAAGAAATTAGCACTAGTCTTTCGGAAAACTCTTTTTACTTTCGAAAAATAGAACTTTTTAAGAAATTCTTTGATTTAGAAACAGAAATTATCAATTTTTTTAGAACATTATTGACTATTTTATATTGGCACAATCGATATTTGACAGACCCCATACTACCTGCCTTTATCATAAAAGTTAACGAGATCCCTACGTCACAGTTTCATTTATTTGATTATGGCAAAGCACCCGAAGGCTATCTGCTAAGGGAAGGGATACTTTCGTGGAGGACTTTTTAAAAGAAACTGGCTTGTTTACACGCTGAGAAAAACCACGAAAACACCCATACGAGGCCAGCCCGTTCGCTAGAATTCGAACCCCGGACCGAATTACCAGTGTTTAGCGATTTTACCGCTTAGCCGCTCGTGGGCAGATCCGTAAGGAATTAACCATTTAAGACAGCCAGAAAAGCCGCTGTCTATTTTGTTTCATCGTTATCTTATAATTCCTAATATGGAGAGCGAAACGGCTTAGTAAAATAAAAATAAGATCATTAGTCCACCTTCCATGTCTCTTTTAAGCAGTATTCTTCATTTCTTAGGCATTAAATAATATTTTTAAAAATGAAATAACGAATGTTTCAAAATTAATGACTATAATTTTTTCACGAAAAATTCCAAGAAACGCAAGAAATTTTTTTTAAATGCAGATGTTTTATTATATGTTTTATTTTAAAATAAAATTAATGAACCAAGTTCTAAAATAATTTCATTTTAAATAATATTTAATACGAAATATTTAAAATTAATTCAATACCAGCATAAATTTCAAAACACTTAGTAAAATCATAAATCTATTATTATATTAGTGACGTTTTTGTTAAATAAATATTATTTTTGAAAAAGAGTTTTCCCGTTTAAGAAGTTTTTATTTAGGTTTCATAGAAATCTTTTTAAGGGAGTTCTGCTTTGATACCATTTAAGACTGCGGATTGCTTAAGCTCTGTTATGCACTAGCGCTGGTACTCATATAACCAAGTAGCAAAGCATTTGAGTACTACCTGCTGTAAGCCGTATGCCCTAGTGCAAGATTTTCTAAGGAAAGCGTTCTCTTATTACGCTGCACATGGAAATAAAACCAGGAAAATCTTTATACAGCTAATTCGTTCACCAACAATTGATTCTGGGACAAAATACGGGGATTGTTAACGGTTCATATCAATTCCAATAGTGGGCTATTGTTAGGAAATCAATGAGTATGTTTATAATGATTACTATGGTGCAGAATTGGCCTATGTTAATTTTTTTCTGTGTATGTTCTTATATCGTTCATGGAAGAAAATCCAGAAGTCGTGGACATCTCCTTTATTCTACTGAAGCAATGTTATGTCTGTCCGAATAATGTTATAAAGGAATCTGTCATCGTAAACTTATCTGATCCAGATATGGCTCTCATCTGATTACGTAGTCCATCTCGACGCCTTACCGTCTGATCACTTTTCTCCTTGAGCGCAGTACAGAGGGAAAACTCTGTTGCCATTCGGTGATCTTTCCTGGGCATTGTGATAGGATGCCTTAATGCGAATCTAATTGGGGAAATTGCGTTTCGCTTACTTTGCTGGGTCGTGTGCGGCATTACAGAAAGGTTGTCCATCTTCTTTGTTTCTTTCCGACCTTCCTGTGGTGTAGTTACTCGGACGATTTGTTTGTCTCTAATTTTGTTACGGCTTGCGGATATGAGTAATTCTTTTCTCCGGAAGCATGAAGAAAATTTCTTCCTGTATTTAAAGCAGTTATTTGTGTCCGCCAAATAAGCATGTTTCATTGTGATATTATTTTTAGGCTGTTGGTATGGCGTCCATTTACTGCTGCGTTATTTTTTGCTGCCTTTTTTCGGCGTTCTTTCTTGCAGAAAATATAATCACAGTATTCCTTGAAACGAAAATGTTTTCTAGTTTGAATGTTTGAGGAATTATTTTAATTAATACATTATTTTTATACGAATTCTATTCTATAAACTTCTATTCCTTCCGTTAGGCATCGCAGTGCTAATGAGGATTTATTAGATTACCGCAAACCACACATACAGTTACAAGTGGGGCGGAACATTAGTTATTCACATAATCCCGCCCCTTTAATTCTCAATTTTGAGTTCCTCCCCAATTTTGAGAGAGAACATCCTGGGGCAGTCCAAGGGTCTCCCACTTCTCTTCCCCTACCAACAACCTCTCGAGAGGACTTTTGGCTCGTCGTATGTTTTGACTGCCTCCTTGCCGCACAGACACTATACGTTTACATGCATATATATAAATTCCTTCTACTGGCTTGGAATCCGGGTCCATCGGTATGGCAGTCAGCATCATTAACTAATATACGGCTGCACGGCCCCTGCCTCGTATACTAGAACTATCTACTAAAGGAAGGGAGGAACTTTCGTGGAAAACATCTTAAGAGAATTAATTCGTATTCGCATGGTTAAGATAATGGAAGCACCTATGCAGGCAGTCGGTTTGCTGAGATTTTAACCGAGGTCAAATTACCAATGTTCAGCTATTTTATCCGCTCTACCACTAGTAAGCTGAATAGCGAGAGAAATTGTAACTTAAACCGGAGTGATTTGGCAACCAAACAGCAAAGTAGTTTTGCTTGAAATGCCCATGTAGCCTGGTGAGGGAATTTTGTATTTTTCCGCGTACAGATTTGTAATTCCTATTAACTAGTTCCGAGTAATTATCAGTTGAAAGTTGACTTGTGTTTTGCATTTAAGTATCTGAGTTCCTGAAACTCAGAAATAATAGTGGCTAGTACCATTTAATTCATAATTGTGCTACTAGACGTTGTTTTAATAAACCCTTCAGTTAAGTATCATCCCTTGTGTGAGTGACTGAAGTTCAGATAGATTTTTGTTTGGTGCGAAGAACGAAAATTCGACAGACCAAGGAAAAATTAAACAAGGGCTAACAGGAAGCTGATTTTATTCTAACTTCCAAATTTTAAAAGATTAAAATTCTCGTGAATGCTACAAATGAAACTTTTGAAAAACGCTTTACAGTGATATAAATTTTGATAGAATTTTGCATTCCTGTTTTAGTAGCATTACATATATTGAGTATCAAATGGTTATATGCATGCATGGTTTCAACAACTTTAATACAGTGGCAAATATTTTCCTCTAGTATGATAATTTCGTGCTATTTAGCATTAAGAAGATAAATTTACGTGTATATTTATGCATATTATTCAAACGTGCTCATTCGATTATTTTTATAAATGAAAACTTGTTTTCAGACTTTATTAAAAGAATATGTCCATTTTCAGGAGCAAACGTTTTATTAAACAGCAACAAAGAATAAAATAACTTCATCCTCTATGTTTCTATCCTCTATATTCTCCATCCTCTAAAGTTCTCCATTTCCCAGGAGAAAAGGTTTTATTAAACAACAGCAAAGAATAAAAGTATGGAGTAACTCCATCCTTTATGTAACTAAGTAACTCCATCCTCTATGTTTTCACACCAAGATCATATATGAGGTTCTTCATTGATTTTGATTTATTAAAGATTTTATCCAGTTCCCGAAATTGTAATCTAAGCTCCTCTGTGGATTCCGTACTAATGTTCACAAACCTTCTTCGGCATTTATAATTTATACCGGATCAGCTTCTGTTAACTATGATTTTTGACATCATGAATTCTTTTGACAACACAACAACTCCAGTAATATTTGGGTAACCTTCTTAGGGTGAACTATTTGGATTATGGCAAGCCACACAAGAGCTATCAGCCTACGAGAATGGAGCCTTCATGGAGGGTATTTTAAGTCGAGTCGGACCTCTTGTATTCATTGGTCTTAATGCTCGGCCAGTGGCTACACCAAACTTTTGAATTACGGATTTAAGCATTTGGTTCCATCGGCATTCAATTTTCTAAGCTCTGTTTGTTTGTCTTTATTGATTAAATCTTTAACTGCTGAAATAAAGAAAAGAAGCGGACGAAATTGATATGCTGAAAGATGAAAAGAAAAGTACGTTAAAGTGTCGCCAGGTATATACCTTTCATGGTGAGGGAGGCCACTACAAGATACGAAACAAATAAATTTTACTAACATGTCACTGGATATGTTTCGTCGCGAAAAGCTTATTGCTTAGAAAACGTGAGCATATATAATTCATAAGTTCCACTGCTTTTCTATGAAATAACAATATAGCAAGTCAGCGAGCTCCTCCGACCACTTACTTTGGATCCATTGTTTGAATATCTGCTTCGTAGGGATATGATGTATAGCAGCTTTCTTTTCCTTTTTGCTTGCGAGCATCTGAAGTTGCCTTTTCGAAAATATTTAAATATTGTCATGTTTCGACGCTACAACATAGTCAAAACAAAGCGATTCTTCATGTAGCTTGCACATATACTTTCCTCATATTTGGCACAAACCCATGTATGGCTCTCATCTTGGACTTGGAACTTCTGTTTCGGTGTACTGTCGAAAAAGGAATTTAAAAACTTTGGTTTCAGCATGTCGATTTATGGAATTGTTTCCTGTTAAAGAAATTCGACGTAAATGGGGACAGGGAAAAATGGAACTGTATCCGATAAAGTTCCCGAAGCCTTTCAGACGCACTTACTACCTCTTGGCCATGATGGATTCCTGAACCTCTTCCACGTTCTCTCAGATTAGAAATATAAGAAACAACAACAAAACTCGGCTTAAAGAAAACGTTTAACTACAATAATTTTTAATAAATTTCTCCTTTGGATAACATTAGATTCGACTTATTGAATGTTTCGAATTACAAAGTTAGGTTAATTGAAATCCTACTACTATACTAAGCACAGGTTTTCTGTAATTTGGCAAAAAGACGCTATCCTGAAGCAATTTCGAGTTATTCACAAGTGCTAATTTTCTGAAAGGGATGCGATTTACTTGGCCTATAATTAACGCGTGCGGTCATTTAAAAATGACTTTCTGCTCCTGTTACATTCCGCATCCCGAAAATCCATTATTTAGATAAAAAATTCAGCTTTTCCTTTACAAAACGCTAATGGTGTCATCCTTCGTACCTTCATTTTATGAATAAATTAAGCCATTTCATTTTGGCATTAGCTGCGGTCGTTTCGCTTTGAGGTTGTGACATTTTTCGTCGCAACCGTCCATTCATAACTTATGAGATATTCATTCCATTTGCTTTATTGAAAATTCAAAGCTTGGCGACAGATCTTGGCAAAGTATGATAATGCTACGCATAACTTTATTTTATTTCCGAAAGCGTTTACTGCTAAATTACAATATTAGGTACGCTTTTCTTTGATGGTCCCCCCCGATATTCATACATACCAGTTTATCTATAAATCTG
The DNA here is from genome assembly GCA_000611955.2 of Stegodyphus mimosarum. NCBI lineage: Eukaryota > Metazoa > Arthropoda > Arachnida > Araneae > Eresidae > Stegodyphus > Stegodyphus mimosarum. Next base: position 827,244 of record KK117081.1, on the reverse strand, counting down.
AGAAATACAAAGTAGTGCTGTTCTTTATTTGGTATATTTTCTTTGACTCGTATTTACAATGTCGTTTTTGATCTTAAATAAAATTTAGATAGAATTTATCGAAAAACTAAAAAGAGCAAATCGTAAATCACACAGAAGCACTTTAAAAATAGTAGCAAGGTTGACTGACGCTGATTTTAAAGAAATATTCTATGCATTTCGACCCATGAATGACCATGGCTGAAAATCTTGAACACTGTGATTAGTCAAGTGCTCAATTCCTAATGGCTGAGCGGAAAGGACTACTAAATGCTAGTAGTTAGATCCGATTTCAAACCCTGGCTAATGGATATTGAATTCCATGAAGATATCCTTTCCTTTAGACAGATGACAGATGAGAGCAGGATCCGGACACCCGGGCGACTTGCACAGAATATTCGGGTATCGTCCGAATCCTGCAACTGTCCAGAACAACGCCCTTCTCCTGTCCCATGAGGACAGCACCTTTCCTTTAGACAGATAATCGTAAAGATAGTTAGCAATAATCTAATCAATCGAATCTAATCTTGTTGGCTAATGGCCATATTCTTCCATATTTATAGGGCGAATGTGGAAAAACACGAGACCCAGTCGACTAAATCCAAGTAGCGGCGAATTATCTTCCACCACGTTTTAATTCGAATCCCATTGTAGAGACGTACTACGTTTTCTTAAAGCACGAAATATGAAAATTCAGCTATGCCGTCGTCGGGATCCAAACAACAAAACTTCCAGTGCTAGGTGGACAAATTACCACTTACACTACAAGGACCTGCATGGGGGAAAGGGACAGTTTCTAATGAATTGGTTGTTGAGTTAGGCCGTCGCGAAAGCTTTTTCTTTCCTTTTATATTTAATTTTCAAAATTTAATTATGAAAGAAAAGATCTTTTTTACTCAGTATAATTAAGCCTTGTCAGTAACTAATAAACATATCTTTTCTAATGTTACTATATTTCTTTCCGTAAAGGAAGAGAAATGATGTTTTTTACTGTAGAAGTGATATTAAAGAGGAGCATGCGCAGTTGTAAACACTTCCGTTTTCAGGTTTCTGTCAGTTTAAAAAGCTTTGATTCAGTGTTTTGCTTTTCATTTTTTGTCATAAACACTAAACAGAATCTGAAAATCTCTTCATTTAATATTTTGTGTTTGGCAAGAACTGCTCAATTTTTGTTTTAACTAAAGTTTTTTAGCCCAAAGAGCGTTAGCCCAGAAGGGCTATTAATTTCGTTTTGGCATTTTGCGTCGATCCACTTTCTGCGTTCAGTCACTTTTCAAACTGTTGCCACAAAATTTTACAGCGCTGTTTTATATTTAAAGAAATTAAATAATGAAGAATCTGCGTAAATGTATATATGTTTCTTGTATTGTAATAAAACAACGGTGCCTAACGTCATCAAATTTTGAATAACTTAATCCTTCACCGACTATGGGCATCTGGAAGCCCTAATTTAGAATTTGTTTTATTATCTATTTCATATTTTGTCAGACATTAAAGACTTTTTGATTAGGAAACTCAACGATTTGAAACCGAGAATTGGCAACACTGTACGGAAAAAAAGAAAAACAGAGAAAAAAATTATCTCTAGCGTGAAAGACTGTATATAGGAAATTCTAAAGTTATGCTTATTTTAAAATTAGTTTGCGATATTGATATTGCTGTTGAATTGAATTTTATGGTTTAAGTGCGAAGAACATGCTATTTAATAAATAAAGGTAGCACACAAAACATTAAAAAAAGGCTGTTTGGGCATAATGTAAAATCTGGAAGTTTTCAGATTTTTTTTTAAATTTTATTTTTGTTGCTTTGTTGCTTTCATATTTTCCCTGGCTTTTTATCTTTTTGAACAAAACATATAGTCATATAATAATGCAATTTGAAGTGCGAATGCTAATGTTCATTCATCTGTAATAACTGACTGTAAACCCACTGTGTATTCATTTGTGTATTCATTTCCTTTTTCTGTTTGATTATTTACGTTTTCTGGACCGCGTTCCGCGCGCACTAAACTTTGAGAAATATTATCGCCCCTCAATGCTAAAAAACTGTTGCTTGTTAAGCAGATAAAACTTATAAGTAAAATTTGGAAATTTAATTGTTTCCTAAAGATAGACCGGAAGAACTTACTTGAACACCGCAATATTTCTAAAATTAGACGAAGACTACGTTTATTTTGTTTTTAAAGAAAATGATAGAATACAAATACGAAACTCTAGTTGATTGTTTCGAGATTTTTAGATTACTCATATTTAAAAGAATGGTTGAATGAGGCCATATTACAGAGTGCAGTATTTAGCCTTACACATTTTGAAAGCAGGATAAAGCATTTATTGTTATTTATTGTTTGCAGCAAAATGGTATAGAATATTTTTTATCCTCGAGTTAGGAAGATTTGTGATTAATGCTGTCAAAATTCGAAGAGTTTTATTTATTTATTTATTTATTTTTGTTTGTTTGTTTTTGTTATTGTGTGAAACTCATGCAACCTAATTTTGAATTCTTCCTGGTTTTTCTAAGCTAAATCTTCTGTTTCTCTTCAACCGACAAATCGCTTAATTTTTAATAAAGATCATCACCTCCATTTTTCTTAATTTTATTTTTGTCTCACACTTGTTTCCTATATTCTTTCACAATTTTCGTTTTTTATCTTCGTCGTAGTACGCTTTCATTTTCAGAAAATATTAGTAATTTAAACTCGGCAAAAAAGGCAGTCGTAAAGTAGCGTAGATTTTCAAGTAAAATTCTTATTGATAATCGATTTTTAGGGCGGTCTGTATTAGGACCCTACCCTCTTTTTCAGAAGCAAAGAATTTTCGTAGTGGGAGGTGAGCAAACAACTCAATACATACTAAAATTAGAAAAGAGAAGACGAATATCGTTCCATCTGTTGACAAAAATAGTTATTGTGTATAAAAGAAATAAGATACTAAATTTTTTAAGGCGCTGGTAAGACTAAATAAATGTCATTAATTAAACAAGGTAAGTTTTACTGAGTGGGAAAATGTCAAAGAAATCCATTTCAGCAATTAAGGAGGCTCTGTAGGTATTTTTTATAGAACCGAAGTCAAAATTGTGATTAAATGGCTACTGTGATTAGATGTCGAAGATTTGTTTATTTCTCCTTTAGCAGAGAATTCGCATTCCTTGATACGATATTTTAAAACTTTTACTTTGGCTGATGTAAGTCAAAACACACCTGCAAGAAATGTTACAAACTCCCCAAGGAGTGAAATAAAAAATGGCTTCTTTAAGCACGAACATGGAATTTTAATGATAGCTGAGAAAATGACTTGAACTTGTGGAATATCCGAGCAATTTTATAATGATAGAAGGATAAAATGCGATGGCAATAAAGTTTTTATGGTTATTTATAATAGGGGAAGGTCTTTTATGATGGCAAGATGGAAAATAGTTTTTCCTACCAGCTTAGAAAGCTTTATCAGTAAGCGTAAGAGAAGCTTTTCTGTGAATGGATGCCGTTTCAAGTAATTATGTTCCTCAGAAATTAAAGATTCTAAGCAATAAATCTAGTATGATAAGAATTTACGAAATAATTTGTTTTGTTTAGTAGAGTTATTATAATTTCGCATAGACAAGCCTGCAGAAAAAGGTTACAGTACATGTAGTATATGTAGTATTAAAATCGTTTTTTGTGTCATATTGTCTCTTGTTATATACGTTTCGCTTATCAATTCTCATTATATCATGAAATTTATCATGCTTATATAATTTAAAATTCTTAATCGTTCTTACATAGAAAACTGTATTTCCCGATAGCAATAGCCACGAACCTTTTAGTGAGTGGTCAGGCAAGTGAAATAATCTTGAGCTGCTGTAAAGTGTAGCAGTTTGCAATAGCCTACAACAGAGTGTTCAGAGTTGCGCACGCGCTCGCAGTGTTTGCTACCGTAGGTTGTAAAATGTATATATCTACAAATGGTGAGGCATTCTGTCGTTAGGAGTCCCATGTTACACTTTCTACAATTTGATGTTACAAATGCTGGTGAATTTGTACCACACTGTTATTACACCATCTGTCTTAAAAGTCGTAACTTGTCACGCTTTAATCGATACTCTTTGTGTTTTCGGACATCGCTACTGAGGACTTTTATTGCTTCCACAAAGCAAACAATTCACGTATAAGGAGCTTGTCAATTTCTCTAGGAATCATGCCTTCTGTTAAATATTTCTGTGTCACTTTTGTCGCTAATATTTGTATTACAACACGAGGATTAGAAGCCATTTGGTTTGTTTCTACAGCATATTTACGACTCCAGAGGACTTGTTAGTGGTCGAATATGCTTGTATTATGTAATATTTCTGTGTCACTTTTGTCGCTAATATTTGTATTACAACACGAGGATTAGAAGCCATTTGGTTTGTTTCTACAGCATATTTACGACTCCAGAGGACTTGTTAGTGGTCGAATGTGCTTGTATTATGTATCCCACTATTTAAACAACACTAACTGCTATGGAACACTACATTTTTCGGTCTATGGCTGCATACCCTTTCTGGGAATTACTGGGGATTACGAAGTGCCATAATTTGCCTCTGCTTTTTTGTTCACACTTGAATACCCGCGAAAATTTCGTGGCGGTTTCATCGGAAAGTCCCCGGCTGGCTTTCCTTGTGAAACAACATTTATGTTTCATTAAGTATCAAGGATTTTCTTCCTTATAATATGCTTGGATATGCAGACATATCGTGGAAGCTGTGTGTTCTCTTCTCTTGCATATGCCAGAGTATCGTTTGAGCTACTTTCAGCCATTTCGAAGAATATCACTTTCTGTTCTTTAATTTATGTCAATAAATGCCACTTCTTTGCGTCACGGCGAAGTTAAGAAACTCTCCCGTGAATCCTTTCTCGACGCTCATTTTTCCCTCTTTCTTCTTTTTTCCCTCCAGTGTGCCACTTCACGTCATCCATCATATAATGGTGGTGATGATGATGAACCCTCTTTACTAGAGCACGTTCATGACCTGCTCATTATGCCGCCTCATTAGCCAATTCCTAGAAAACTGGAAAAAGAAGACGAACGAAATCACACACTGAAAAAATAAAGCTGTGTCGTGGTAATTAATGTCGGAAAGGCTAGTCTGTGAATTTTATTTTCCCCCTTCCAGGTTCATTCTTGTGACGTCACCGACACGTTAAGCCTCCGGAAACCTAAAAGGCTTCAGTTTCCTAATTGGGGAGATCACGCCGGCGGTTGCAGTTACGCGTAACTGAAAGAAAGCCGACAGCCAAACAGAACCGCAAATGCGGTTGATTACAAATTTTCGGTGCCCGGCGAATGGTCAGGAGAACGCTGTAATCTCCGTAATAAAAGATTTTGTGTGGGGTATTTGCATTTACATGCTCATTAGTCAGAGATAATAAGGGAGCGCTTCGAGACGGAGTGGGAATAGTCTTCCCCCTCCTTCTCTCCTGATTTCGATTTTTATCTTTCATTTGTCTTCTGGCTTGATTTTTTTCCTTCTAAATGTGGCAGTTTAAAACGGAATTCCAGCAGTGCAAATAAAGATGTTTTCATTGTTTTGATCGTATTCGATGATATTTGGTGAGTAACTTACACTCAAGTAGAGTAGATTAATTCAAAATTTTCGAAAGATCACGAAATTTTCATTGGTTCTCTACCAATAAAATTTATTAAAACTTACGGTTAACATTTCTGTGTAAAAATAATTCTAGAAAAACTTCATTTTAATTATCCCTGAGGTTGAACTTTCCTCAAATGACGTTGAAATTCGTTAATTCACATTCCTTCCTTGATAAACCGAAGTCAGTTATTACACATAAACGCGCAAATCAATGCAACACACTCCCACACCGTTTGTTCTGTGTTTGAACCACAAGGAAAGAGCATTATCGTTTATGTCTGATGAGTCTCTGCAACATGCGTGTACTTACTGAAAGTTATCTCGAGAGGTTGATGTGAAGGAAAGGGTACGAGACCGTCGGATTCTTTTCTCCTGAGAACCTTTGATACTTGTTAAATGTGCAAAATGCCAGTCAAATATAAAATTCATAGAAGAAAATCATAATACTACTACTATCAGTAAAAAAAGACTCATATTGGCAACATGCTAGAGAGGTGGTTATCGAAATAAATAGCAGTTATATTTATGTAAAACATAGTTTGCAGATTTACAACCGACGGAGAGTGTAGCTTCAAGTTAAAGTATGTTTATAATGAAACGAATGGGAGGAATGACAACGATAGTGACAATCACAATACAGAATATGAAAAAAAGGGTTCTCAAATTTTAATAAATTGTTCTTATGGAAATATAATTTTTTATCAAACCATTTGTGCTGGCATTATATTTGTACTGCCTCTTTTGATATATTTTAATGTAGGATCGATACTCACTATCTAGGAGTATGCTGTCTGTAAATTTACTTCAGAGATGGTTGTCTAGGGGCTCTCAATAATTAATCCGATTTATGGAAAACTCGAAGATTTGATGGAAACATGAATAGTTGCTACAAAGTGATTACATTCATAGAAGGAAATAGATGAGATTATTTACAGATGAATACAAATCAGCGTCTTTTACATTCAAACGTCTTTCAGTCGTGTTACCGTCTTAATGGCGAAATCGTCTGCGTTCTCTCCAGCTAAAAGGGAAAAGTTCTTTTGCACAGGTTGCAGCATCATCTGATTATTATCGACGATGCCATCCCACATTAATATCTTTTCATTGCAATTACGTTTTCACGAAAAGGTGTATTGTCTAGTGTAATTGTACGCTAAATTTATTATGAATGTAATTGCTCTTTCTTTCATATAATTGCTCTTTTTTAGTAATCTCAGCTACAGCGTACCACTATAACTTTTTTTTTGTTATTGATATCATTAATATTATTACCTTCTTCTACACGCTGTGTATTGATTGGTATTTAGCACATTTAGCTTATGAGGTTAGGTTATTTGAACATGACAAAACAAATTAGCACTATCTGCCTTCGTGGAGGACTTTCTAAGGGAAACTGGCTCATATTTACGTTACACGCGTGGAAAACTACAAAACACCCCATGAAGCCAGCCCTTTCGTTGAGATGTGAAATTATGCGTTTTGACTATTATATAAATAATGACTAGTTTAAACAAAAGTATAAACACCACGAAATCTTATTATCCCATGTAAATTATTGTGTTTTTAAAGGAAAGTTAACAGTGAAGACTCGGTTAACTTGTCATTCTTATAAATTTTCTTCATAACAGGATATTATACAGCAAACAATTTAATATACTATAAGAGAAGAAAATTCTATTGAATGTTTTCTTAGGTTAAAAGCTATTAACAAAAAAAAAAATTAATTTGTATCCACTCTGCATAGCGATGTGCTAGTACTCTTAAGCTAATAACGTATATTTGCATTGTAAACAAGGAGTCTGAAGATCTTTATTCCAGCACAATTAAGTAATAAGTTTCTTTACTTACGCACTATCAATTCCGTTAAAAATTATCCTTCGCACATTCTGCTAGAAGGAGATAATTTAGCGCCTCCAATGAGAAGCGCACGCGAAGAACTCCTCCCCCCCCCAGAGATTTAGGCAATCTGACATTATCGCGCAGCTTGCACTTAACCTCCTTAGCACCGCTACAGCGCCATTAAAATTAAACAAGGCAGCGCACCCTGCCGGATTATCTGGTTCCTCGCTTCTCTTTATAGGCAAGGTAACTTAAATTACCACACGGCTTGCCCATTAATAGGGCTTTAGTTTCTTTGTTCGCCGGAGCATTGAAATTTCGATTAATCCGCGGCGTGAAAGTTGCTGCGGTGCTACACCCCTTAAAGACCTAGCACACTGTGTTGATGGATAATATGGCAGCTTTTGCGTTGAAAGAAAGTAGGTTGTGTAAAGAAGAAATCTTGAGGATGGAGTGCTAGCGTAAAATCTGTCTGAAACTTGTCCGAAAAAGACATTTTCGTTAATTATGAAAACAATCTTTGATTTATGTCGTTCTTCAGCTTTCTGGAGACACGGTAGTTAAAATACTTTTATTGGGTTATAGAGTTTAACTTGTTTCGGTAGCATAAACTGGTATCAAACTTTTAGAAGACTGGAAGTAGGTTTGTTGAAGTTAACGACGGAGTCTTGGCAAAGTTTTAAAACAAACGTTTTTATTAAATCGAAACTTGAACATGGTGTCTTATGTAAGCACGAAATATGCTCACATGAACTACCACAAATTGTGGCAATGAAGCTTAAAATAATAGTCAAATTCAAGATTAAAAAGTAAATTTAGTAACCAAACGCTATGCGATTGATTTAACTGGAAGTTGGCTCAAAACTTCTCACTGGCTTCACACTTTAAATGTCGGCATTGATAACACAAAAACTGAAGACTACAAACCTTATCTGAGCTATCGAAACCTAGTAACGTGGCATCGAAAGGCAGAAGCACTCACTGTCTTACAATCCGAAAATCTCACCTTAAAACTCTCAAACTAATTTTCATTCTGGTAGGAAAACGGAAAGAGAAGTGACAGTAAAGATCTAAATCATAAAATAACTGGTTATTCAAAATAAAATAACCTTCCAAGGTTTTTACCTTTTCAGCGGTTTTACTTATGTGCATTTAAAGGTTTATTTCAATAGTGTCTGAGAAGAGAAATAAAAAGGCATTTATAGCTTTAGACAATCCATAATACAACAAAGAACGGGTTGTCATACAGTTGTGAGGTTTTATTTAATTGTATCAACAGTTAATTGTGTTTGCCAAGTGCTGAGATAATAATTTTAATATGCGAACAATAAATAATAAAATTTCGTGTTTTCTGTAATTCCTACGAGAAAGGGAAGACAATTTGTGTTATTTCATTGAACTCCGTATTTCAAGCTGAAATCAACAGTAAATTTTAGTTGTTTTTGTTTCTGTTGTTTTTCTGGGATATTCTACCACTGAAGTTAAAGCTAAAACGAAATTTTGTCTTTGAAGCCTAAAGATTAGATAAATTTTAGATTTATCCAAACAGAGTTTAAATCTTATATCCCTACGAAGATATGCTATTCATTATTCTCTGACTGTCATAAAGTTTGCTGAAAAAATATAGAAACGGGAACAGAAATATTATTATCTTCAATTCTTAAATGCTTTGAGGTACAGAAGAATTTTGAAGCTTATTTTATTGCAATGTATTCTGACACATTTTTCTCTTCACCGTTCTTATTTTCTATTTACTTTTCACTGAAACTTCATTCATTTCGAAGTAAGTTCTGTGTAATAGAGAACATTGATGTTTAAAATGGGAGGGAGGGATTGAGAAAATGTCTAATGGAAGTAAGGAAAGCCTGACTGCGTTCTAAAGGAAATGATACAGCGAATGATTAAGTGTCTGCGTCAATTTTTTTATTTCACGGAATCTTTTTCTTTGAAATTTAGAAATATTTTCCCTCTATTCCTTTCCCATCATTATTTTCTTTTTTTTTTAATCCCAAACTAAGCGAGGATGAAATTTTGGAAAATTGATCTGTTTTTCGCAACATTTATTATGCTTCTTCAAAGTAGTTTTTAGCTTTGTTTTGCGAAATTGAATTTCTCAGTGTTTCGTTTCGTTGTGTGATAAAGTCATTTGATGTTTTTGTAAAGCATTTTAAAAATAGTTTTCTCCTGGTTACCTAACACCGAATTAGAAATTTTCTGGGATAACTTATTCTTTCGAACAATGCATTTTAGTTTTACATTTCTTCGAATGAAAAATTTTTTCCTTAATTTTGTAATTCTGCGCAGTCTTACACACTATTTTGCAAAAACTTTTCTCCTTTACTTGAGTAAAAGCCAGAGTTACATATGGAGAAACTGAGTAGTAAACATTAGATTAAGCAATTTATTTATGCATTTCCGTTGTCTGGAAGTCACAATGCTTAAACTGTACTAATTAAGTAAGTATATTTAGAAGGACTACAGACTCACGTTTTAATAGCTTAAATCATTTTCTTTTTATACAGTTTAATACAAATTCAAAGTAAAACTACGAGAAAAAGTAGATTTTCATGCAGTTGGAGATACACTTACTTTACTAATGTGTAGAGTCATTCGGTTTTTTTGAAGCAGGAAACGTAAAAAGTGTACAATGCCCCAGCCAGGACTCGAACCTCCGACCTCTCGAGTAGCGTCGAATGTGCTACCGTTACACCACGAAGGCATGCTGGACGAAGGGAGAAAATACCTCACAAATGTTAATACAATAATTAAAATTACTCATTAATATTATTAAAGATCATTTTACATAAAACGGAACTCCGAATATTCGGACTAATCAGGATCAGGCCTGTTTGGATATTCAAAAATTCCGGATAATTGGAAATTAAAATCAAAAATTCCTTTCACTTATCCCGATTCCCAGAATCTTGCCATTCGCAAAACTTTTAGAAATTTTAATTTAATTTTCAAATTTATTAGTTTGTTAATATGTAAGGTTTACCCTAATTTTATAAACAGTTATTTTAAGTTTAGGCATCTTTCCTATCATTTCTAGTTTCAGCTGACAATTTCCTACCAGAATGTATTTTCAGAAACGCGGTTAATCAAATGAGCAAAGAGTAGTATTTAAGTCGATGTTTCATCGACTTCGAGAGAGAGCCTGAGTTCCTGACTAGCGCGCGTTTGCCTTTTGGCTACGTTTCTCTAAGCTATTGCTACGCTCGGCCATACTTTAGGCCCTTGTTTGGCTTCGCCGACTTAATTAAGATTTAGGGGCCAACTACTTAGAATCTTGATAGCGTCAGTTATATCTTTCAGTTAGCTTTAGTTAAGCTTAGTTACGTTTAATTTCATATTCATTTATGTTCAAGCCCAGGTGGAGGCTTTGCTATATACTCCGAGTTAGGAGTTCATTGTATCATATTTATTCTGAGAAATAAAGGGTAATTAACCCTTGGTAAGTCTTACGTCTCTGTTCACACACTTAAGCGATTGTTCGCTTATTGGTGTTTGTGGGGTTCAAGGATTGAACTCTGAATTAAATAAGTAAAACCCCGCAAGTAATTAACATACTAAGCGATTTAAAAGGAACTGATGCACTTCATAATAATTTTAATCTTTACTTTTCTTACGCTTCTAAGAACTGATAGAAATCAAAATACATTTAATTTATAATGTTTTTAACTAATAATTTTATGAACATTAGTAGCTTCATTGTGATTAAAAAAAGGTTTCTATTTCCGTATCATTTTTTAAATCATTTTTGTTTAATTTTATAATCGTTTACATTTAATTATTTGCAAAGTTTTAATAATGGAACCTTGAGTTTTTAAACTCGTTTGTTTGTCTGGAGTTTTTTGTTTTGTTTTGTTTTCGTGCTCAGTATCTATTCGTAACATAGCTAGCATTCAATTTATTGCGCATAATATATACATACATTAGCCCAATGGTTTCTTCGCATGTGAAGCAATTCAACTTAGAATGCTCACAGATATCAACTATAAAAACCTGTGAAAGTTTTCGCAAGATTATTCCTACGTTTAGAATAGCCGATTGATTTTATTTGTACATGACATAGAACTGCAAGAATTTTATCGAAACAGCACAGAAGCATCTACTTCGATTCCCATTCGACCCCTTTCGACGACAGTATGTGGTAGCTAGCTATGTTATTACAGAATGCGCTATCTAAATTCATACCCTTGCCCGCATTTCTATTCGTATTCGAACATCATGTGCCGGGAATGACGATGAAAATGAAAACCTCTTCCAGATATCGATCTTGTTCTGCGATACTTATTCGTGGATGACTCAATCGATGCCAGAGGCTTCCTCTTTGTTCTCAGCATTATATAATGAGCTGAACTTTCTGCCGAGCGTCATTTATATAATGCATTAGAAAGTTTCGCATAAATTTTCTATGTCGCTATTAGTCAAATGGCAGCAACGAGCTTTAATTCCTTCGTGAAAATTATAACTAATAGCAGCGCGTATACAAACATATATGGAGAATCTTGTATGATTGGAATAAGTATAAATGCTGATATTCATAATTCAGAATTTTTACTCCTAGAGATTTAAAGCTCTGCATTGTGCGACATGAATTTTTGAAAAAAAATCCTAGAAGAAACTATTACCGAATGTAACACATATTAAATACATTAAATAAAATAAACATTCTTTCATTTAAATCAAAAACTAATTTGGAGGTTTGATGTCACACGTATTAATAGCGTAATATTTCCTTTTGACGATATAATAAGTTCTGCTGCTATAGAGTGACAAAGCATGTCTGGCAAAGTGCCAATTCGAACAGCTGTTGTGAGTTTTTGCGGAAGAAATTGTTGTGTATTTTTCAAACTATAACAATACATCTTTTATTCGTTAAAAAAACGGTAGGGTCTAAATATAATATATAATCAACTTTCCATTAACTGGGGCAACACCAGGGAAGATGTTTATTCTGAAAATGAAAATCAATCACTGAGCTTAGTTAAAAAAACGCAGGAAGGAAGAATAACTTAATATTAACATAAAAATGCTATCAACAATTTACATATATTTTAAACAGGTTAATTTATAATTCTCCAGCTTTGTTAATTTGATTGTTTAAATTAAATCAATATCTGAAACAAACAAATGACATGTAATACTAAAATAGTCTGAAGAAAATAAATTATTAAAATACAAAAAAAAAAAAATCTGAAAGCTTTCAGATTTTATATTACGCCCGAAGGGGCGTTTTTTAGCATTTGAGCATTTGGGCTAATGTTCCTTCCGGCTAAAAAGTATTTAAAAACAGCCTATATTTACAATTTCTGATAGACAGTCTCGCGCGTTGTAGATAAAAGTATCTTTTCCCGTGCAGTGTTGCCATTTCTTCCTTTGAAATCGTTAAGTTTGTTAATCAAAAATTCGTTAAAGTTTTACAAAATATGAAATACACAGTAAAAAATAGTCGAATTTAAAATTCGGAATTATTTATTAGATGGGGACCGGTTAATCCACAATCCGTTAATTCGCGTTCAGTTGATATGTTGACTGTACATAATCTTTAATATTTTTATCGCTTTTTATTAATATAACTAGTTGCTTAATATAATTTATAATAAATTTAACTGATCATTTTTATGAATATGTAATCCAATTTTTTTAAAAAAATCATATTTATAATGTTACGCCATACATTCTGCACTGACTTAGAGAACACTCTTCTGCCACTTACTACTTAGTAAAACGTTTTCTGCATTTTGATTTTTCTTTCGGGCCTTTTTTCTTAAATACAAATGTGATCTTTTTGTTGCGAGGTATTTTTCATTGTGTAAGGTATTTTTTCCCACCTTATCGCATGCCTTCCTGGGGAATTTGGAAAAGTACATCTAGCTTTCATCGGAAAGTCCGGAGTTTGTTTCTTATTCCCGCCAAAATTCGTCCTGTTATTTGAAATTTCCTGGCAAAAACATTGCTCATTTTTTTTTATGTCTTTTGCTCCAAAATAAACCTAATAACTGTATCAGAGGAGTCCAAACTAAAATGTGGTGGACGATAATTTGTCAACTCCATGATATGGCGATTGGGTCCCCGCAATCCCAGTCACCCTTTAAGTGGGGGAGAATATAAAATATTTTCTCCCGCCTTAATGTTTGCATTCCTGGTGTTACTGGGAAGCACGTTCAGCTTACATCGGAAGGTCTGCAGTTTGATTCATGACAAGGACATTGCTCATTTTTCGCCTTTACTGCTCCAAAATAAATCTAGTGAATCTATAACTGAAGTAATTACCCATAGAAGCATACTAAAGTACTTTACAGGAAGAATTCTAAATACTTTACGGAGCTCATAGCGAAAACATTGTCATATTTCATGTATGAACGCATAGACTACGGTGAAATATTTTTCGAAATTTACATATGTATGTATAATTTAAAGGTATAAAAGGAAATGCTTATATATTGTTAAATATCGATATTTTTATAGCAAGGTTAGTTTTTTGTCCAAAGGGCGTTAGCCCAGAAGGGCTATAATTTCGTTTTGGCATTTTGTGCTGAAAACTTTAAATGTGTGTTTCACTTTTCAAATTGTTGCCACCAAATATTATCTCCCTGTGTTATATTTAAAGAAATTAAACATTGACGAATATGCATAAATGTATGCATGTTTCTCTCATTGTAATAAAACAACGGCAGCTAGAGCCATCAAATTTTGAATAAAAATAGTCTTCCATTCGAATATGGGCATCTTGGAAGCCCAAATTTGGAATTTGTTTTATTATCTATTTCATGTTTTGTAAAGCCTTAACGAATTTTTAATGAACAAACTCAACGATTTCAAAACAAGCAAATGCAACACTGTAGGGGGGGAGCGTTTTATCTCCACCATTGTTATCTTATCGGAAATTTTAAAGATATGGTCTTTTAAATATTTTGTGATATTGCTGTTGCAATGAATTTTATGGTTTCATTGCAAAGAACATGATATTTAATAGATACAGGTAATATACAAAACGTTAAAAAAAGTCTCCTTTGGGCGTAATGTAAAATCTGAAAGCCTTCAAATTTTTCTTTTTATTTCTTTTATTTATTTATTTATTTTTAATGTTTCATTTGATATTGGAACCTAAGTACAACAGTTCGCCAGGACTTGAATCAGTATTGTGTTTTCTATCGCAGAAAATGAAGAAAGTTGTACAAGCTTGTCATACATTTCGAAATAAATTTATACTTTAATCCAGCGATAATCAGCCAGTGGTACGTGTACCACTGGTGGTATGCAAGAGAAAAATAGGTGGTACGCAAAGAAGCAAAATATTTTTAACAATTAAATTCAAAAATCTCCTGAAGCAAAAGGACAATTGATAGAAATTCCCTGTTATCGAAATCTAACTAAAGATTTAAAAACTAAGACCCGTGTTAACTTTTGGCTGAGTCGAAAAAAAGAGTTTAAAGGCATTTCAAATAAAGCTATGAAATTTTTATTGCCTCTTTGCACAAACCCATTTGTGTGAACAAGGATTTTTGTCCATGTTATATTTGAGTTATAAATACAGAACAATATTAAAGTGGGTCCCAATTTACCATTATAGCTAAGTGAAATAAGACCAGACATAAAGAAATTCATCTCTCTTAAACAGGCCCAAATTTCGCACTAACTTATTAAATTATTAGTTATTATTAAATTATTATAACTTAAATTTGATAATGAAAATAGTAACCGATTTTTAATCTAACATTTTTTGTGTGTGCACATTTAATACAAATAACGAATAGGTTGTACAAATGGCAAAATACACGTTTTTTTAATATTTCTATTGAGAAAAAAAATCATTATAAATTGTAGTGGTGGTAATAAAGGTTTTCAATTTTTGTTTAGATGGTGCGCATTAATCAAAACATTAAGAACGGCTTCTTTAATTGATATTCAAACTGAATCACTGTTTGTAAAGAAACTAAAGCTATGCAATCATCTAAAGTACAAACGAAGCACAGAAATTCGAATGCAAATTTGTAGCGCCTGTAAAACTGTTTTTTCTGCTACCTAAAAGCTGTTGCTGTAAAAGTACAATTTTGTCATCTTCCGGAAAAAGTAAATATGTTTACATCATTTTTGTTCCTGTAAATCTTCATGAAATTAATTAACAAAATCTTTCCTGGACTCTGTGTTCTATGTTTTTTTACTCTTGAATTAAAGATTTTTTTATACCGTGATACTGTAAACAAAGTGACAGTGTTATTAACTCTTTATTAATTAGTTCATATTTTTTGGTTTTTTATCATTAGTCGTCTTCAAACTCTTTCATTTCATATAATCCCCGAACCCATATTTTTTGTTTCCGTGGAACCTCTTCTTTCTCCAAAAAATATAAATGTTAAAAAAGTGTTGAAAATACATCAATATTGTTTACACTTTATATTGAATATAATAATGATATCATAATTTCGTTATAAAAAATATTCATTTTTCATCGTTTAAAGTATGCAGATTGTGAAAGAACTAAGCAATAATTTCTAAAGGAGCTCACTGAATTTTTTTTAGCGCATCGAATTTAAATACAGAATGTTTGAAAGCTACTAAAATACTAAAGAGAAGATTCAGATTTTAAAAAATATATCAAACTGTGCTATCATTATTTAAAAAGATATAATTTTTCAATTTAAAATTACTAACTTTATATT
>KK117081.1:701961-811082 GCA_000611955.2 Stegodyphus mimosarum | reverse complement strand
AGGAAAAAGGAAAATAATAATAATAATAAAAAAATCTGAAATGTTTCAGATTTTAAATTACGTATCGTAAAGTATTACTTTACGGTATTAGACAAATACTTACAACTGAAAATTAATAAAATTCTAAAATTATTAAATTTTATTTTGAAGCAAGAATCGTGAAAAATCTGCTATGGCTTCTCTACGATTTGAACCACCCATGGGTATTCCGATGTTAACCGAACGTGTTACCATTTACACCTCAAAAGCACACACGGGGAAAAACGATAATTCCTTACAACATATGTAGAGTCCTTACGTTATATTGATGCAGTAACGTCTTCGCCGGGATTTGAACTTCGGACCTTCTGAATACGCTTCGACCATGCTTCCAGTTACACCACGATGGCATGAGAAAAGGAGGGAGAAAATGCTTTATCAATTTTATGTTCATTTTATAATTTAAATAAAAAAATCTGATGTGTACACCACATGACTTCTTTGTACGGAATATTAAATTATACGTATTTTTTCCTGGATTTCGATTAAACTTAACAGGCAAAACGTTAAACAAAACGCCGGTTTCGACGTAATTTAAAATCTGAAACATTTCAGATTTTTTATTATTATTATTATTTTCCTGTATCATAATAAAATATTATATTTAATTAGGAAGCTTGTTTTGTATTTTATTCCTAAACTAAATTCTAATCAGAACATATTGTCATCAATAATTCACCTACATTTTTATTTATTTATTTTAATTTATTTTATTTATTTTTGTTTATTTTAAAATGGAATTGCGGGTTCTTATTAACGACTAAATTTGGTAAATAGATCAAATCGTAGAAAATATGGATTAGAAGAATTTCTACGTCATCTGGTGCAAGAATAAATTTTATTTTTACTTTGACAATCAGAGACTAATGGGCAATGATGTAGCATGCGATCTACGGTTTACAGTTAGTTAATTATTTTCTTAAATGGTGCCACTAAATCGTTATAATAAAATATGCAAATAAATACAAGTAATTAAGAATACAAAAATGAAGGTGATTCCACTAATTAATTTAATAACATTTTAGATTTTTAATTTTATTAAAGTCCTTTCAATTTTAGAAACTGAAAGTAGTAGTCGACTGCCGTTTTTGTGAGTCGCTGTAGCATATACAATATGAATGGTATGCAGCATGGCCAAACAATAGTCATTACTTTTATTAACGTTTGAATAACCAAGCTGTTTTGTAAAATAACAACCAATATAAATAAATAAACTAAAAAGCAGTGTAGATAAAATACTAACTTTAATTTAATTTCTTTTGGTTTCTTCTCCCTTCCATTCTAAAACTAGTATTATGTTTATAATAAATCTGTCTAACATGTGTCAGTGCAAAAATTAGTCCTTGTGACATGATTCTTACATAACGGTAATGACGCAAACACTTACACTGCGCTTTAACCAATGATAATATTAAGATCTGAGAACTGAAACTTAAAATAATCAATCAAAATGAAGTTGAACCAAAAGTTTATTAATAGTACCGACACCTTAGAGGTATCATATGCACATTCGGTCGCCATTTTATTACTTAACTGTAAACACATCATAAAAATATAAAAATTTCTTAAAAATAGACAGATTTCCAGCTTAGTTATGTGTATGGACAAAATTGTTTTGTCAAGAAATAAAATGTGTTCTATCTGTCAAGAAATAAAAGGTAAATGCGTGCCACGATTGCTTTTGTATCTTTTATGCATCCTCATTCCATCGTCAACATCTAAATTATATATATATAATATTTCTCTAGTTGTCATACACAAACACACATATGTGTGTGAGAGAGAGAGAGAGAGATAAATAGGGAAATAAATGTATGAGAAATATATGACAAAACGAATATGTAAAATAAAATAAAATCTTAACTATAATTTGTAATAGCTCATTTAGTATCGCGCTTAATTTGGTTATTTCCCCTCTTTGTCCTAAAAATAGTAACTTGTATATCTAATTTTTTTCAAACAGGAAAATTCAGTAAACACACAGTTTTCTTTTTGACATTTAGGAGATTAAGTGAATTTCATGTACGCTGCGAAAAAAAATAGAAAATGGAACAGTTCTGCAGCTCCCGTTGTACTGGGCCGATTGACGAAATTCAAATTGTGTTTTTCATGTCTCGAAAGCGCGGCTTAGGATATATATTAGATATATATATAACATTGCTTCGGATTTACTTCGGAATTTTGACACAAAATCGGACTTTTTCTGAAATAACATATCAATTGTTTTCCATATTTCAATTCTACTACTCAAACTATGCCTAGATTTTAAATTTCATGCTTTTTGGTGAAAAGTTTATGGAGAAATTTAAAAATTTATCTTGGCACATTCTTTTCAGTTTGAGCCAAGAATAATTCACTTGGCGAACTTCTTTATTTATAGCAACCTATTTTCTCCTTTCCTTTTTTTCATTGTCCACGAGCGGGGAAAAATGTCACCGTTCATATTTTCAAATAGTTTTAACAAGGTGTGTGAACCACATTTTCGTTTTTATCGCTTATAACAAATACTTATTTCAAAAACGGAACAAAATGTAAAATCACGTATTCTTAGAAACTTTTGAATAAGAAACTTTAATTTTTTTCAGGTGTGTTTAGAGAAACATCTACTTTAAGCTGATGGCAAATATTTTGTAGGTTATAATTCAAAAGTCTTTTTCGAAAAATTTATAAAAATTATTTAAAAATAGAAATTTTAAAAATAAATCATAAAACATTGGCGAATTTTATTTGGAATGAACTAAATTTCGAAATATGAAAGGAACAATCAAATACATTTAATAAAAAAGAGATATTAATAAATATATATACCAAATCTAATTCACATCGAGGAGCTAAAATTTTGAGAGCTAATTTTTGAAAAACTAATTGTGTGATTTTTACAAAATTTAGCAGTTATGTTTTATTTGGGTCGTAGAATCGAAATATAAAAAAAAACATTGGCATGTCACTTCAGAAAAAGTCCGATTTTGTATCAAAATACCTATATTAGAACAATGCTATAGATAAATCGAGTACATATCCTAAGTCGCGCTTTCGAGACTTGAAAAATGCAAGTTGAATTTCGCCCATGGGCCCAGTAGAACGGGAAATATAGAGCTGTCCCCTTTTTTTTTTTTTTTTTTTTTTTTTGCACAGTGTACAGTACAAATAATCGAAAACGTCGACTCGCAATTTGAGCCCAACTAAGCTAGGACATGCGTAACAATGATATGGCCAGTACAACAATGACACTCCAGTACTGCCAACACTAACTGAAACAAAATATCTCAGAAATGAGATACGATTGTCTGGATCCCATAGGCTGTATGCTATTCTAAATGCTATGAAAAACTATCTAGTTGAAAAAATAAAACATCGAAATTCGTTAGGCGATAATTTTTTGGGTAAATGTCTAGACAGCATTAAAAATACTTAGATCTAGGTACGAAATATTTAAATTGCGAAAATGAGCATAGATAGAAGGAATATTTTAATTTGCAAATCACCGTTTCATCCGACGCTGCACTATTTTCATTTCTTGTATATTCGGCGCCTTTAAAATTTTACCAAATAACCGGGATAAAATGACAAACTGGTCGGTACGCAGGGATCACATCATTAAACCTGGTCAGCCTCGGTCAAAGTGGAACATCTTTTACCATACATACATATCACCCCCTCAACATTTTCATAACATATGTATACTATATATTACGTTATAAATTTGTTAGAATTATACAGTTTTCCAAAAGACAGTTGCTTTTCTCATTGTGAAGGGAAATATTACTTATTGTAATTCATTTCATCGTTAACCGATGCTATGTTTCACCATAATTATCAACAAATGAGAGTTCTCAGCACCCATAATAATTCACGCCTAAGGAAGCTCTTGATTACTTCGAAATAAATTCTGACAGTCACTTCATAAGAATCCATTTTTGAATCGTTGCTATATTTTACAAAACCTCTGTAATCAGGAAGGTAAAGAACTGATCAATGCCTTCTACGCTAAGTGGCAGAGAAGCTCGAAAATCGAAAATCAATAATGGCTCTCCACTTGATTTCACCTGCTAAGCCCTGCTCCCAGAAGGTGGAAGAGGGTGGCGGCGGTAGTAGTAACTTATTTTTTATTGGATTCTTAGGAGCCTTTTTGTTTTGCCTTGGCTGGTTCCGGCCAAGCTGTAATAGCATTAAAACATGGAAGAATCTCTATATTTCCCACCGCCAGATGGCGTCAACTTCGACTGCTGTTTATCGATAACGTTTTCATCGAAGCTTTGCAAAGCTATCTTTATCTGAAAATTTATTACTTAAATTCTATGGAATTCAGAGACTCGTTTTTTTCAATTATCGGTCGATTTATTGTGCTTCAAATACCTGTAATGTCGTGAAAGTGGAAAAGAAATCTATATTAAATTCGGTTATTTCGAATTTTATAAATGTATTTTCAGTAATTTTCTTTGTATTGACATTTTCATTAAAAACAAGGTTATATAGTGATCTCAAACTCGCAGGCCGCATGTGACCCTACGAAGCAATTTTTTGCGGCCTTCGAATGCTTTTTAATTCTGTATTTGTTTCAAATACGATGTTTATAGAGACATTTATGATACGGACTGAGCACGACTGATATTGAAGGAAAAATGATAGAATGAATAGGGTGGTTTTTTTTTTTTTTTAACTATATGCTTGTACGTCAAGCCACATGACTTGGGAATTATGGGAAAATTTCCCACGTGATACAGTCAGTAAATTTAGTTTGGCAGCCGACACGGGCAGCCCGAGCGACTAGTAGGTAGGTAATTGACAACCAGTGACGCCTAGGGTCTGTGTTACTCCAGGGCGATGGTGCCGATCTCTCCAAAGTTCTAGGACAGGGGTTGAACCCCTGGGCCTAGTTCGGCGGGGGATGAAGACCCTTTGTGTAATTAAGTTGACGGAAAGGGGAACGCCCAGATCTATCGTATGTTATCTTAGCATACAGTTGTTCTGTGTGCAAAAATTTCCGAATAGACAGTTTTCCTCAGTAATCATTCAATAAATTCTAGGTCAGCATAAATTGTATATTTGGTTCCTTAAATATTTGGCGATCGCAGGTTTCGTGTGTTATAAATAGTATAAGATGTCATAATAATCCATCGAATAAGAATGTAATTTTATAATTAAAAAAACTGAAAGCTTTCAGATTTTATATTACGTGCAAAGGGTTTCTTTTAACGTTTTGTGTATTACCTTTATTTATTAAATATCATGTTCTTCTTTCTTAAACCATAAAATTCAATTCAACAGCAATATCACAAAATATTTTAAAACAACATATATTTAAAATTTTCGATAGATAGTATCGCACGCTAGAGATAAAAATGTTTTTTTTTACTTCCTTGTACGAAGTAAAAGCAAGTATTGTAATCGCGAAAAATTTCGGGCATAGTATTTCTACGAAAATATCTATTTTGACCGCTATTAAAAGCAATTTAACGATGTTTTTGAGTTACATTCGTACGTGAGAACAGAATAAAGGAGTCTTTTCCCCCAAAAAAATTATAAAACTGATTAAAAATGGATTCTGAAGAGATTTTTTTGTGGCGTCTGTGCATACGTACGTACGTACGTATGAATGTATTTCGCATAACTCAAAAACGAGTAGCCTTAGAACGTTGAAATTTTGTATATAGGGCTGCTAAAACATGTACATGTTCACCTCGCATTTTGGTTGCAATCGGCTGTACCAAATGTATATAAATTATATGTATATATATATATATATATCCACTCTGTTACTCGGCTTAGTGAACTCAGTTTCTTTAGTCTTCTAAGTTTGTAAAATTGTGCATTTTTTGCCTTAAAAAATGATTGAATTATGTTGTTCTTATCTTTCGGCTAAGCTTTTATGCCCTTAGTTAACCTGCATGCACTAATTATGGAATTATCAACAATTTAAAAGTTTTTTCAAGTGCGGTTAAGCCTAATTTTTGGTTACGATAGCGGACATATTTGTTTTCTTTTGAAGCTTAGCAGAATAGTGGATTTGTTGCCAGTCTAGAGAAACTAAGCTTCGCAACAACAAAGTAACGTCCTTTATTATTGCGAATTAAATTATGCTTCATTCATTCTGGAATTACCATTTAAATTATCAGCTGGTTTTTGCTTAAAAATAGTAATTGTAATTGTAAAAAATGTTTTTTAATTGTTTTAACTGTACTTGGTGTTTTATGTTTTTTCTACATCTTTCAATTTTCAATGAAAATATTTTGAATTTTTATGTATTTTTGCCTTATTACGAAGTGAGAACTGAATTAAGTAGTAGCGCATGCGTATTAGATGAGCGGCGCTGAATCGTCTGTGAAAAACTGTTTCTTTTTTATTTCTTTAATTTCTTTTATACACTCACGTTTGTGAAAATTGCAACACCAAGAAGGAATCGTCATAATTGAATGCAATTTAATACACAGTTGAGTGGTAGTGGTACAAATAAATGATTAAATGTTCAAAGCAAACAAACAAGAACAAGAGATCAGAATCAGTATTTTGTGTGGCCACCACGCGCCGCAATAAGTGCTGCTACACGACGTGGCATGGAGTCAAACAAAGTTTGAATGTCTGACTGAGGAAGAGCATTCCATATCGTTTGTACGCGTACCCAAAGTTCGTCTGCAGACGCAACAGGACGAGGATCACGAGCAAGACGCCGACCAATGACATCCCACACATGTTCAATTGGCGACATATCCGGGGAACACGCAGGCCAAGGAAGAAGCTGTACCTGCTGCGCTGCAAAGAAGGATTTAACAATCCGAGCAGTATGAGGGCGGGCATTGTCCTGTTGAAATACAGCGCCTGGCAAGCTTTGAAGGAAGGGAACAGCTTCGGGCTGTAGAACTTCACGGATATACCGGTTGCTGTTCAGATTGCCCACAATTCGTAGCAATTGAGATCGTCTATGATATGCTATGGCGCCCCAGACCATAACTCCGGGTGTTCGTCCACTGTGGCGTTCGATAATGCACTCCGGAAGGTGGCGTTCACCGGCATAGCGTCTGACACGAATGCGGCCATCATGGTACCACAAATTAAAGCGGGATTCGTCAGAAAACACGACATGCTGCCAATCAGCACGCCAGTCTCTATGCTGATTGGCCCATTGTAGCCGCAGGCGGCGATGGTCGTGCGTTAGGGGGATCCTGTATAAAGGAGTCCGTGCGCGCAGTCCACACTGCAGCAGACGTCTACGAATTGATGAAGCACACAATGAAACACCTGTAGCTATTGACCACAGTGCTGCCAATTGTCTAGAGGAAGCTGTACGGTCCGTCCGCGCCATGCGGACCAGGTGTCTATCATCGCGAGCTGACGTCACATTTCGGGGTCCACTCCCGGATTTCCGAGTTGTCCGACACTCGTCCGTCCACTGCTTCCAAACGCGCATCACTGTGCTGCTGTTACGCTGCACACGAGAGGCTACTGCACGATACGACAATCCAGCTTCACGAAGGCCGATGATTCTCCCTCGTTCAAACTCTGTAAGTTGTTCAAATCTCGCTCTCTTTCGTCGACGAGGCATAAGTACAGATTGAGTTAACGTTTACCACTAGCAGATAACCACCGATAACCATACACGCCTCGCTACAGCCGTCTATTTATTCGGATCCATCAGCCGTTCAGAGGGCGCTGCTCAGCATTCGCATGCGCTACGGATTTGCAATTCTAATCATTTGCATATCATGCGCTACTTTGCATTTCCTGAAAATTTCAGCTCACTCACGTAAGTCCTTCATGGTGTTGCAATTTTCACAAACGTGAGTGTACATCGTTTTAGATTTATTATAGTATTTGAATAGAACTTGTCGTAATTCTTCAGATGCTATAATTTTTGCTCACTCTGAGTTATAAAAGGAATAAGATGTAAAGCTGTTAAGTGAACCTAGCGCCGAAGTGTGGCTATGGTAAATAAATATAGTGAACTTTAAAGAGTGTATTTATTCTATTGTGGTTTATGCGTTATCTAAGAAGTAGATTTAATTCAAAATTCGTTAACTGTTAATTCAATATGTTTAAGTGAAATGCAGGAAAATTGCGTATAATTTAATATTCTGTAACAAGGAAGTAATGTGGTGTATATATCAGATTTTTGTTTTTGTACAGTGTTGCCACTGCTCCCTTTTGAATCGTTGAGTATGTTAGTCAAAATTTCGTTAAAGTTTTACAAAATATGAAATCGATAATAAAACAAATTCTAAATTTCAAATTTTGGCTTCCAGATGCGCATATTCGGGTGGAAACGTACGTTATTCAAAACTGGATGGCTCTAGTTACCGTTATTTTTTCACAGTGCGAGAAACATATATACATTCATACAAATTCTTCATTATTTAATTTCTTTAAATATAATACAGTGCTCTAATATTTGGTGGCAACAATATGAAAACTGCCCCTTTGGGCTAATAAAAAACATATTTCCTTTCTGTGGATCATAAATGCAATTATGAGTGACTAAAAAAGAAACTATAACTAATTGAAATAAATTTATTTATTTATTTAACTTACGAACACGAAACGTGTTTAAAAAAGCCAGCATCTTCTTGATTATCTTACCAATTCTTTAACATTATACAGTAGAGAAAAATGATACTGTATATTTCGTGACAAAGAAATGGATGACTGTCCTTTAGAAACCCAGAAATTTAATAAACTTCCAGTCTGCTAAAAGATTTATAAACATTTAATTCATCAAGATTCATGAATGCTTTGTGCATAAAGTGGAAAGATTAGAAACGTCTCCTCGACGAGAGATGTACTATTCCTAATTCTCCTTATGCTACCCAGCTGTGTCATGGTTCTTTTAACTACATATGTCTGCCTTAATTCTCAAATAATAATTGTTTTAATCTGCAAAAGACTCAGAAATTCTCGAGCATATTCTCTTTGTGCCTCTGGACAACTCATTGACAAGAACACTTAAACACTTTTAGTGCTTTTTAATTCAGTAATTCAGAGTTATTAGGAAGGAAGTTGGCTAACGGGTTAAACGCTGAAAGCCAGATATATGTAAATAAATAAATAAAATTTTCTGTGTGAAATTATGAATAATGCAGGGGAGGTGTAAAATTAGATAAAAGGAAATAATCTTACTCTGGCGTAGAATTTGAATAAAACTGAACCGATTTCGTGTGTGAATGACATAGGTTTTTATTCTTCAGGAATAAACATTATTTTGCAGTTGGAACAGGGCATACAGCCAAATAAATTGGATAAGTTCCCACTAACTAGGAAAATGTTTAAAATACGTAAAAAGTCCGGAAATTAAAAATGGTTAGAGGAAATGTAAACGTTTTTCAAAATGTTAGGAGAAACTGGAATGTTTTTTAGAAAGGCAAGGAAGTAAAAAAACACTATACAAATCAGTTCACTAAATAATAATATATACTTAATGTGGAAGTTCTTCCGTACTTTTAGAAGGCAAAAGCGCTGTTATTTTATTACGTTAGAAGTTACTCATTTATAGATAAAAAGTCTTACATGTCTTGGAAAGAACGTAAGTTGAATTATTAAAGCCTCGTGAAAAATGGATGCTTTAGTTTGTTGTTGTAGCGAAATTATCTAGCAAAGTAATGATTGTTGTTCAGAAAGTATAGTAGGTTGTGATTTCCGTGTTTTAGGGAGCGTATAACTTGGCGAGACTTAGTGTAATTTAAACGATGCTTAAAGATTTTTAACTTTATAAGACTTTACAGAATTTGATGGGACTTAAGCCATTATTAAATCCATCTTATACATATAGTATCTTTTGAAAGAAGAAAATTGCGGTATAGAATGTCGCTATCACTTTACATCAATAAGTAATTGCTTGTGTGTTTAGATTTAAAATGTCAAGTGGAATGTATTTAATTTAAAGTAATTTTTCTTTCGAAATTTCTGAGTTTTATCTTACTGTACGTTTATGCAAGACTCGATTTGAAACCCATAATGCCTTTGTAAAACCTGTTACAGAGCAACCCCCTTCTAATTTTTTCATCACTTTATTTATAATAAATTTATATGTGCATTTTGTGAGGTAACGCTTTACATCAACAATCCAAGTTATTTAAACAAAACTCTTTGTATGTTTTCTCCTGTGATTTCAGTTTAATTTTAAAACATTTGGTTCTGTAGTTTTAGTTTTAATACAAAATATGAGTTTATTTATTTTAAATCAATATCTTCTTTTTTTTTTCTCTGAAAGCTAATGAAAAGCGAAAGGAGACGAACCTAAAAATTTCTTATTGATTTTAATATAAACTTTAATTAACTTATAGAGGTATGACTAAATTAATACAGTTAAATTGCTCATTAATCCAATTATTGCGTATATGAATGAAACGTTAAATTAAAAGTTTCAGTTTTTTTCAAATATCGATTTATCGATAATAATGTCTTCTAATGTGCAAGACATTTTAAAAATTAACTTTAGAATTGTTTAAAAAATCATCCTTCTCCCTTGTTTTGAATCATAATTTAATAATTATAACTTTAGATGAAAAAAACTTCATTTCATTTCCATACTTCTCGGTAATTAATCTAAATTAAATATTCTTCAATAAATTGAGTATTCTAACAAAAACGTTCAGTCGAAAAGGAGAATTGGGTAAAATTAAACTTTCCAGTTTTTTCTGCAGCAGCTTATTTTTATTTTATATCATATTAATTTACGTGAAAATACTCATTATTTTTTATGAATTTATCCTGTTATATTTATCAAAAATTAGAAGTCCATAAAAGTCTTTATATTTTTTTTCCTTGCACGAAGTACAGAAAGTATTGTAATCACGAAAAATTTCAGGTGCCATATTTCAACGAAAATATCCATTCTGACCGCTATCGAATGCAATTTAACGATGATTTTCCGATGTTGTCTGTACGTAAGGACAGAATAAAGGACTGTTTTTTGCAAAATGAATTATAAAACTAATTTAAAATGGATTCAGAAGAGATTTTTTCGTGGCATCTGTACTTAGGTACGCACGTATGTATGTATCTTACATAACTCAAAAACGAGTATCCTCAGAACATTGAAGTTTTGTATATAGGACTGCTATAAAATGCAGATGTGCACCTCCTATTGTGGTTGCAATCGGCCGCCCCAAAAGTATATATATATATATATATATATATATATATATATATATATATATGCATATATATATATATATCCAGTCTGTTATTTGGCTCAATGAGGTCAGTTTCTTTATTCTTGTATGTTTGTAAACTGTGCATTTTGTGCTTTAAAATGATTGAATTATGTTGTTCCTATCTTCCGGTTAATGTTTTTATGCTTTTAGTTAATCTGCATGCTATAGATGTAGAATTATCAACAATTTAAAAGCTGTTTAAGTGCGGCTAAGCGTATTTTTTACCATAGCAGCCATATTTGTTTGCATTTGAAACTGAGCAAAATAGTGGCTTTGTTGCCAATTTAGAGAAACTAAGCTTCGTATCAACGGAGATAACGTCTCTTTTTGTAATTGCGAATTAAATCATGCTTAATCCTTTCTGGAATTATCATTTAAGTTATTAAATTAGCCCATATATTGATTCAGCATAACGTCCACGACAAATTAAGTCAGTTTCTACACCTTCAGTGTCTTTCTGCCGAGTGAGACCAAAAGTAAACTTTCAGTTTTCAGAACCAAAAAATCTGCCTACTTGCCCGCTAGCCGAATTGCTTGTTTTTGCGTAGAAATTCTAATTTTAATTGTAAATATTGTTCTTTAAATTGATTTAACTGTATCTATGTTTTATATTTTTCAATTTTTAATAAAGATATTTTGAAATTTCATGTATTTTTGTCTTATCGCGAAGTGAGAACTGAATTAATTGAATGAGAAATATATCTTTAATGAAATTCGAGGAAATAGGTTTAAACGAAATGCAGGGGGAAATGCGTATAATTTAATATTCCGTATAAAGAAGTCATGTGGTGTACACATCAGATTTTTTAAGTAAGGAAGGAAGAAAATGATTGAAAATTTACGTTTCAACACAAATTAGTTTTAATTTTGTATTTTTAAAACCAAGAACTGAAACGATATATTATATTTTACATATTTTAAATATACTACGGGAGGATTCTCCCCTTGGAGGTATTAAACACATACCCCGTTTGTGCCTGCGTAAATTAAGCCATATATGCAGTAACTCGGTAATGGGTTTCCATCCTGTACCTGGCAACACGTGGTAATTTTTCTTCTTGTTCGTTTCAGAGCCATCTGCCTAACCAGAGAAGTCACTCTCTGTACCAACCACCGTCAAGCGTCTACGATGAAGACCCAGGGATCATGTCAGAGGTCGAGACTTCGGCCACGGGCTTTAGGAGAGCGAGCAAAGCGAGGTCAAGCCTGCCAATTGTCCGAACACCATCCAAGACACAAGAGCGGCCTTTGGGTGAGTACCTACTTCCGAGTCAATTTTTCTGTCTTTGCGCCAAAACGGATCAACCGAAGATTTTAATTTAGTCATTGTTCCAAGTGAAACATTAATTAAGGATTTTAATTATGATGCTACTTCGCCAGTGAATCTAGAATTACCCGAAAGGTGCCTGTGTGTGAATCTGTTGTTGTTACGTATGTCTTTATTAGAAAGATCAATCCAAACATATAAAACAGCTCAAGTATCACAAAAGAACGATGATATGGAAACAAAGGTAAAAGGTTAAAAATTTAAACAACGAGGAAAGGAGCTTAAGAGATGTAGTCTTTACAAGGAGTTCATGAAAGTTCTGGCATTCCAGTATCTGACCACGTTTGAGACTCTATCTAATTCTGATCATATAAGAAGGATTCATGCTGCATTCATGATGCCCGAATTCCAAATTTGGGATATACTATTTGGAAGGATGCCAATTTTATTGAGATGATGTGCCTTGCAATCGAGACCTGTTTGCAGTCTGAAATTTGCCACAGCCTCTTTACGGGGTTTTGATAAAACTTTTCCCAAGTGTCTTGGATGTTAGCCCAGGATTTGCCTGTTGATTTTGCTGAATAGTCAGATTTAAGAGTATTCATTAATTTCTCAAAAATATACTTTTTAAGTGACTCTGGAGGAAGTGGTTTGATGTCCTACGGCTCAAGTGTTCCCCTCTTACCTAGTGAGTCTGCCTTTTCCCTACCGTCGATACTTACATGTTAAGGGTTCCATTGAAAACCGATTGTTTTGTTGTATTTATAAAGAAAGTCTGTGTGTGAATCTGTAAGGCAAAATTTTGAGATCGTGTAAGAACTCGAATGAGTTTTATAAGGCTAGCAGCAACCAGTTAGAAAATACATTACAAAAGAACTCAGCAGTTTCAATAATTTGTAGCTAAAAAAACACCGACTAAGATATGCGATGCATATGCACCTGCAGATATCAATTCTCTATCCCCCTCAGCATCTGATCATGTAGCCATAAATACCATCACCGCTTGTCGAATGATTCTGTCGACACATTGGCCACATCTACAATGAAACAAAGATGTTATTCATATTCATTTAAGTGCTGCAGAAGTAGCAATTTAAATGGGTTAACTTTTGCCACTTTTACAAAATTATCAAATTTGTAGTTTTGGAATCTGTAATTCAGGTCTTAGTCATTAATTTGGATTTAGGTGGAAGAAGCCACATAAGCATCCAATTTGTTTTCAAGTAAATGATTTGACCCAGGACACTTATCTTTGCACTAACATATAACACTGCATACTTTTTAATTACTTGTACCAGCCACCGGTAGATTTCTTGCATAAAAGCGGTTTTTAAAGTTGGATCGAAAACTGCGTTCAGTTACGGTAACGAATTCTATTTGTTTGTGGGGTTCCACTCTTTTATTTAACAGTTAAATGTAGGAACCCTTTTCGAATAATCGCTTGAGTGTGTGAACAGAGACGTAAGACTCAAGAAGGGTTAATTACCCTTTATTTCTCAAAATAAGGATAAACACAGTCGGCTCCTGTCTCAGAGCGTACAGCAAAGCCTTCACTTGGGCTTGAACTCAAATTAACAGGAATTAAAAAAACTAAAAGATGTAGCCGAAGCTATCAGGATTCTAAGTAGTTGGCCCCTAAATCTCAATTAAGTCGGCGAAGCTAGCAAGGGCCTGAAGTACGGCCAAGCGTAGTAATAGCTTAGAGAGAGACATAACCCAAAGACAAACGCGCGCTAGGGAGAAACTCTGGCTCTCTAACGAAGTCAGTGAAACATCGACTTAAATATTACTCATTTGCATTAAACGTGTTTCTGAAAATACATTCTGGTAGGAAATTTTAAGCTGAAATTAGGAGAGACAGGAAAGTGTGATAAACTTAAAGTAACTGTTATAAACTTAGGATAAACTTTACATGTTGAATACTAAGTCATTAGTCGCAGCCGTCTTCTTCGGTGCAGATACAGCTATTTGCTTAAGAGTCACATGACACCGCCTATTTCTCTTTATGTAATGCTGGAGAAAACGTCATATTTGCGTGCTACTTCTTCAAATTTCATCGCGATGTAGTTTATTATCTTTCTTTTGTAAATGATTAAAACTGTGTACATTTTCTGTAGTAAATCTTCCAGAAATAAATTCCAGGAAGCCCCATGAAATTGTGAAAAATTAACATAGGAGTACTTAGAAAACAAAGAACTCTATTTGGTAAACTTTCAATCAAAGTTTAAGGGATTTTCTTTATGTAAACAAGTTTCTGACCTAAAATAGTCACTTTGTTTACGATCTCGGTGAGGCATGCAATCGTTTTGGCTCATAAATCGTGATCCATCATCATCTAATCTGAACCTTGTCGGAAATTAGCCAAAACGCTGAAGTGTAAACTATTATGCATGTCAGTCAAACTTTCGGCAGAAACCCTTTGTTCTGCTACCTTCCTGGGTGGGGTGAGAAAATCAGCTATTGAATTTGTAAGTGGGTAATAAATTTTAACAGTTTTTCCCCTGAGCGTGTGCTCAGGTTAATATTTCACAGTTTAAGGAAGTTGCTTTCGTAACGTTAATAAAAATGTCCATGATGTTCGTAGAATTATTTTACGTATTATATTTATACTTAAGTAACTGATTTGACGAACTAATTGAATTCGCTTTCCTAATAAGCTATTATCTTTTAGATGTTAAGAATTCAATCACTGTGTAACTGTCTTTAAAAAAATATTTCTGTAGAATCATGGTAGTTGGAAATATGTATCTTTAATTATATTCTTATTTGCCAAGCTATCTTTAATTGCCTGTTTTATTTGGTGTTTTTTTAACTTTGCCATCAAGTGCTTAGATCTTCAGGCAAGTTTAAAATGTTTATCAAGCCCTTTAGTATTATACTTTATCAAAATAGAAATCATTTATTCTGCGTGTTACATAAGTAAAAATATTATTTTAATTAAATAATCTTTATTAAAATAAAATACGATAAAAGAAAAAATACATTTATGTACTTCCGTTTGTATTAAAATAGATGTTTGGGCCCTAAAAACAGTAAACCTAACTATTCGAATTTTTTCCAATATTAGAAAGACTGGGACAATAATAGTTAAGATATTTAAAATTTCTGCTACGTAAAAGTGTTTCTTACAGGGTTTTTACACGTAGCTACTGACTGGAAACCATGACACTTTAATCATGGAAGAAGCATACCCTTATTCCCTTATTGAAGCTTTCAAAAATAATATTCGTAAAATTTAGTATAAACTACAGGAAATACAATTAGTATAAAACTATTGTAATTAATTCGGAAAATTTCTATTTTAAAAGATTTAAACGACTGCAGTCTTAGGAGCGACTATCTGTATTTACAAAACTGTAAAATAATCCCCAAAATAATGCAATATGTCATGTATTCTGTGCTTATATCCATAACGGTAGGTGAAACGTTGCGCTACCTTTTAAGCCTTTGTTTTTAATATGATTATTATAAAATATAAACTTTAAAAATTTACTTATTAGTACCGTGGCTAGTTGAATTTTGTTTTAGTAATTATATACATTTTAAAATTTTCGTTACGAAAGGTGTATTTAATATTATATTACCATATTAATATATTATATTAATAATATTAATCTTGCCAGTTGTACCTTTTACTTTTCCCTTGACTACATTACATTTACAAGTAAAACACATTTAATTTTTAATCTATTAGTTTTTAAGAACATTTGCAGTTTTCTTGTAAATGATATTTCTAATGTAACGTAACTAAAAATGTCCACGATGTTAAGCATTTTAAGTATTTAAAGAGTTTTTTAATTTTTCAAAGTCTTTTTTAGTAAACTATTTCTTTAAAGTGCTAGATTATAGTTTGAAATATTCAGCTAGCAATTTCAAAAGTATTTACTGTAACAAAAATAAACAAAAACTTGTTTGTATGAAACTGTGGGTTTAGTTTTTGATGTTGTTGAGAGTAGTATGTCGTGTAAAACTTGATTAATTCACAAGTGCGCATCAGTATCGCCATTGTGGGAGGGGTTTCAGAAATGGAACAATGCGCTTCTATTGCTCTTGTGTCGCTAAATCTTTGTGGATATGAGCGCATGTTGTTGTTTATGTTTTATTCTGCATTTGCTTCACAGTTATAAATGTATGGCGTATAAATGCTGCTATCATTTTAGTAGAAAATCTCGTAGTGCTTTCATTTTATAAGTTTATTTAATCGTCAACATTTTACTTTCGCAAAACTTATCACGGACTGATATTCAGATTAATGTTCATGGTTTTATAAGTTTATTTAATCGTCAATATTTTGTTTTCGCAAAACTTCTGATATTCAGATTAATGTTCGTGGCATATTATCTCTCTTTATATAGAGAAAATGACTGAAGGTGCAATTAGCCTCGAATATTGTACATTTACTAATACCTGTCGATTAAGAGAATTCAACTGTGTAATTTTTACTGGGCTGAGAATAATTGCAAGTGTTACAATGAATCTGGTATTTTATCTCAATGCCTGTATTCCTTTGGTTTTGAAAATGTAAGGTTCAAAATATATAGTGTTAATGATCTGAATATACCTGTTGCTAATATTAAAAATTATGTATGAATAAGTTAAAGATATTCGTTGTGAATATAAATTCATTCTGTTTGAGGATTATTTCTTGTGCAGGCAACACATTTAAGAGTAAGCAGTTATTAATGTGAAATTTAACAAACTAAATGTGAAGGAATGCAAATTAGGAAAGTTCAGTTTGAATAAAACTGTGCATTTGCTATTATTGTAGAATATCTTTTTCGTATAGGCTGCAATAAAAAATGCTAAGACTTCTACTGTTTATATGTATAATTATGCTTATATCTGATCTAAGTTTGCGCTAAAAATTTTCAAAAGAAATCCACAATGCTTTAATTATTTTGTACAGGAAATTGCATGGCGAAACTTTTTCCACCTTCTTGTTTAAAGCGCGGCAAATGTCATGCGAAATAACATATATTACTTGAAGACCATTGGTCCATTCTGGAAGCCACTCCCTTCGTGGCGATACAGATGTGGTCTTACAAAATATGCATCCCGGACACTCAACTAGATTCCTGTTTCCATTCTAGTGTTTGATAGCTGTATTCCATGTCAGGATTATATGCATCAAATCGCCGCATGTCAGTGGAGAGAATCCTGACTACTGGCCGCATTGATAACCAGAATGGCACATACACTGGATAGGCACATCGGGAGGACACGCAGTCTTCACACATTCTTGGCTTCTACCGCGGGATTATATAGCATTAAGCTATTCACCTCTTCAGCACTGCGCAGCCCCAAGCGAAACTGCAAATTTCTCAATAGAAGCAAATAGTATAATCTATATCTGTGCAACTAAAATTAAACTGAGAAAATATTTTTATTCATATAATTGTAAATTAACCATATCAGCAGTATAAATTTTTTAACAGACATTTGTTTAATGTCGCAGAACTTTTATCAAAACTAATTAAGACGAGTCGATGTAGGACAATACACTTTATCATGGTCAGGATCCTTGTTACAAAGATAATGGAAAAATTAGTAATATGTAAATACTTTTTTTCGTAAGAAAATTTCAAAATATTCCTCTGTAAAAATTTTATAACTTTATATTTCGACTTTTATAACTGATGAAATCCCCATCACAATCAAAGTTCGAAACTGCTAATTAGATCTGCATCAAAATTCGAAGTGCGATTTTCCAATTTTTTATCGCAGTTTAAGATTGATCGTTGGCAACAGTACTGATGCGAATCAGTAATTTGCTCCAATCAGCATACCCCCCCCCCAAAAAAAGTGTAAGATAATAAATAAGAAAATAAAAAAGAAGTCCCCTCAGTGACTTCCTTGTAAATTTTCTGTGCCATTATTTAACACTTAAACAAACAATGGAGAAGAGAGAAGCGCTTAAAAACTTTCAGCTTTTCCAAGCTTTTAAGTGTTGTGAAAATTTGCTTGTCTTAAAGCTACGTATTAGTTTTCTTGATTAAAATAAAAATTTAAAAAACTCTTCGCCTTGTCAACCTCAATACATCATTTATGTGCTGAATAAAAAACTTTCTAGCAGTTCTTTTCTGGAGAACATTACTAAGTTAACTGTCAATAATGAAGAACAATAGGAAAGCCCTTTGAAGGGGAACTTTTTAAGTGCTTTAAAGGTTTGCATATCAGTTAAGTTTCATATTTTTTGCATTAATTAAACTAAAACCAATATGAGAGTAAGTATTTAAGGTATTTTGCATTTTAGCATCTTATAAGAACAAGTAACTTACTGCAAGAGTAAAATGTCAAATAAAAGCAATATTGCACTTTGGGAACTGGAATTTAAATTATTGTTTCATCAGATTGAGAAGTTCTGGGTTCGAATGTCAGCAGATATATATGAAATGGAATAGAATAAAATGCAATTTAAATCTACCAAAAGTGACAAGCAGGACATGAAAAAAGCACAAATCGAACAACATAAATCATGAACTTGGAAATCGATCCTGAAAAGGGAATGTAAATTTAAACGAAAAGATTAAATAGGAAAAGTTGATAATTCTTAGGTCCTTGTCAAGAAGCAGCCAAATAGAATTATCACCAGGGCCACGTTTGTGCAGGATGAAATGAAGAGTTGTTAATTAACTATTACAGCTAAAGTGATAATTAGTTTTGCTTCTTTTAAAAGCAAAAATTAGAAAAAAGTGTAAAAAATGTTTTTAACAGCGTTCATCAAGGCATAACGTGCTTCGACGCGATTCACAAGAACAAATATTTTTTTAATTTATAATTCATTTCAATTTATAAAATACAACAGGTAAGATGAGTAAAATATATTTTATTAATATTTTAATTTCGAATCAAAAGAATATATCTTTTTAGAAATTTTTGATGCAACAAATTTTTATTGAATATAAATTTAACAGAAATTGAAAAGTAGCAATATAGAATCCAAATTTTACAAAATGACGCAAGTAATTAATGAGAAAGTTAATTGTAAAAAGCGAAATACAAAAATGCGAAAGCGTTGCATACAGGAGAAAAAAATGAATCGATGACCAACAAAAAACGCTTTTATTGCAAAATGAAAGTAATTATATTTGGTGCCATGTGTTAGTTTGTTTGTTTACTATGCTATATAGCGTTCAATTTGTGCTTTCTTCATGTTAGGTAACTTTCCACTTTTTAGGCAATTTTTTCCATCTGCCACTATTTCAAATACTTTTAAAATAGTATTGTTTCAAATACTTTTAATATTTTATTAATTTAAAATAATATCCATTTTTATTTTACCTTCCATTTTAATTTTTCTATCTATCCTTTCCTATTACGACTTTGTAAATTGAAATTTATGTAGACGGTAATTTTTAGTTATCTTTATTGGCTTTTTTAATTTTTATTTTATTGAAATATTGGAATTTTAATAGAAGTATTCACCTTTCATTCTTATGATTATGTTTAATTAAATCATTGCAGCCTAGATGCAGAATTCTTAATAGTTCTTCCCTCCTTTTACTTATATTGTTATTACATATATAAGGTTTATAAAGAAAACATCATCCTTTAGCTTTTTGTTTTTGCAGAAATATTGATTGCAATGAATCCTAAATGTTTTATCGACCTAGCAGCTAACCGAGTGTGTAAAGCCACTGAACCATGGAAGTTTGTTTCGTCTTCAGCAACTGAATGGTTGTATCGCTTGGGAACTTACTAAAATTAAGCCAATTTCTCTTTAAAAGCCCACGTATTCTCCAAGAGGATACTGGAGGACATATTGGCTTCCTGCATAGGATCTTTGTAAATATTAGTCAGTTCCTTTTAGAAAGTCATTTAACAGGGTATATTATCTTGCTGTTCGGGGCATTCTGAAATGTGAGCCAATTTTAAATTGAAAGAGAAACATGCGAATGTAATATTTGAAATTAGACAAAAAAAAAAAAACTTTACTTTGGCCCAGATTTTGAACGAAATTCTGTTGATTACAAGGATATCAGAATGAGGTTTCTCTTTTTCGAGAGAGCACAGCAAGAAGAGGATCTTGTGTCTTTTTGTCTTCGAAACTGATACAATTCTGTTCAAAATATACGCTAAATTAAGATTGCTTTTTTCCTTAATTTTACATAAGCAGTTTCTCTCAAAAAGCTCTCCAAGGGTACACCCCTGTTAAAAAAGACGATTTATGAACGCTTAGCCGTAATAAAAACGCTTATTTAATTTATTCAGTACAATTTACTACATCTAGAAAGACGTATGTTGTTTCCTGTACTACTTAACATCCTGTAATGTTAAAATAGAATCCAGTTTGCTTCGAAAACTAGGGAAATAAAGGAACAAAGAGATTCCGGAAGGCAAGTGTTGCCGCTCCTGAACGAATAAGATCTTTAATTTATTTTCCACGCGCCCTTGCTCATAGCCGAATTTTAACGTTTCGCCTTTCGGCAAAGCTGGACATTTTTAATTTATCTTTTAATGAGCTTTGCTTTATTAATAAAATGAACAATTTAAAATGACTTAACGCTTATAAGGTATTTCTCCCGCCTTCTTCGCATGCCTTCGTGGTGTAGTGGTCTGCATTCTCGACGCGTAACCGAGAGGTCCGTGGTTCGATTCCCGGCGAAGGCGTTGCTCATTTCTTCAAGCTCCTGCTTCAAAAATACCTAATGTCTCTACACTGGCGCCCGAACTAAAAAAAGGTGGTAGATGATGATTCTCCACCACCGCGATTTGGCGATTGGGTCCCCCAAACCCCAGTCGCCCTTTAAAAGGGGGAGTATATAAGGTATTTCTCCCGCCTTCTTCGCATGCCTTCGTGGTGTAGTGGTCTGCATGCTCGACGCGTAACCGAGAGGTCCGTGGTTCGATTCCCGGCGAAGGCGTTGCTCATTTCTTCAAGCTCCTGCTTCAAAAATACCTAATGTCTCTACACGCTTATCATAATAATTGAAGTCTTTATCTATTTAATTTATTAATAGTGTATCTAATTGATATAAATTAAAATACAATAAATTTTAATATAATCATGTGATAATTTTTTTAACATTTGCAGCTACAATGTAATTAATAAAAAGATGTTTTTAAGGCATTTGTTGTGTAACTGGTATTGAATTTTTTAATTGTTTTGATATTTTATAGTTTTGAATTCGTTTAATATTTTTTAAAATTCTTAACGGTAAATTCTTCTATGAGTTCCTAAAATTTAATCTAACGTTTTCAGACTGAAATTTTCTTGTTTAATCTCGCGTTAAGGTAAATTTGATACTAATTTAAATTCTTCCATTAGCGTTAAAAATGTATTTCTCAGAATTTTTATGTGATCATCAGTTAACGCTCATTTCGAATACGCACAAATATTTGCTTTATATTAATACTTAATTTTTGAACTAATCTTCTCTTCGTTTCCGAATAAAATGATTGCAAATAAAAATGTGTTTTCTTTTTTCACGACATTTGTTATTAAATTGAGTTTCCTCCATTAAGGATTTGCAGTGGCGATTCTAATTTTAACATTATTTTGATCTTTTTTCCAGCAAACATTCTCAACTTCAAAAAAGGTGTTTATTCCTTTGTTCCGATTTCTGTTGTTCTGAGTATCTTTCTTCAACATTTATTCAGTTTTTAAATGCCTCCAATTATTGTTTTTATGTGAGATTTTTTGTTTTTTGTATTACGGCTATGAACCATAAAGAAAAGTAACAAAGAAAAGATTTCGAAGCTATTTTTGTTTTATTTTGTTACTATGACCGTCGTCTCTTCCCTCCGATTTATCATTATTCTATGCTTTTTGCCAGATAATATGATTGTAAGAGATACTAAATTGATGTCTTTTGTTCAATTATGGTTCTCAAAGATACTAATCAAGGGTTTTTCTGCTGTGTTTTTCTTTGTTGTACCCATTCTTTGTTGTAGGCGGTTGGATGATGAGTGGGTATGTATATGTATATATCCTTTTTTGAAGAAGATGTGTTTTATATTGTTTGATAAAGCATTAAGTGTATCCGTATGTTATTATGTCTGAGTTTAATGTCTTTGCTTTGAAAGAAGAGCGTTTTTTTAGTTCAACAAATGTGTCTAATTTAATTGAATTCCTATATTTGACTACTGCGTTTCGTTTATAAATTAGAAAGTTGAAATTTTTATTTCAAATTTTGTAAATGTAATAAACTATTTAGACCTAGCTATTTGATGAATTTTATCTGTGGCATCTACAGTCGCTGAATACTGGTAGTTCAGTCCGAGGTTCGAATTCCACGAACGGGCTGGCTGCATGGGCGTTTTCGTGGTTTTTCACATGTGTAACGTGTATGCTAGCCAGTTTCCCTTAGAATGTTCTCCACGAAGGCATCTCTCCCGTTAGGCAGATAACCCTCGAGTGCTTTGCCGTAGTAAAATATGCTATATTTTTGACAGTTATTCGCTGATTAGTTTTTTGTGAGGAATACTTTTGTGCCAGGCTGTATTCTTATGTAAAAGGATACATTTGCTATTGTTTTTGTAGGATTTTTTGTAAAATATTAGAAAATATTCCTCTTAGATTTTTTTCTCGGGAGCAGATAATTTATGGTTAAAATCCAATTCAGTTTTTTTGGTGAGAAGGAGGAGAAGAAATCAATACTGGCATTGCCGTTTTTTCTCTAATATTTAGTAGAATGACCCATGCTATGAGTAATCAAAACCAACCGCGCACTTAGGTATGTTGGAGGATTCTTTGTGTAAAACTATCTTGGGATATGTCTACACTTGTCCATCAGACCTCGCATTTTGAAGATACAAATGCTGGAAATTGATTGATGAGCGTAATATATAGATGTCTATATTATGGAACCAGGTTAGAAAGTGGAAATGCCAAAACAAGGTCACTGAAAGCTTTTAACTGTATAAACGCGAAGTGTTGCAGTTTAGTATAAATATAAAATGATTAATAAATATTATATACATATATATATATATATATATATATATATATATATATACAGGGTGGTCATAAAGAAACTTTGCCAACATCTGTACTTCTAACGTCCGTTCTGGTTAACCGATCGAGATGAGATTGCAAATATAGTTATTCGGTGGTATGCACTCGAGATTCTGTGAACGGCAACACAGGGGGCTCACGGTTACGGTTATAGTTACAGAAACTCGAAAATGTCGAATGGCAACGCCAACTTTTTCCGGTCGCAAAATGTTCAGCGCATGCGAAAACCCTAAATAGCGTTGGAACGGTACCGATATGTCCAAAAACTGGGGTGCTATGCATACACAAAAAGGAGTTCTGAACTGCCGGCCAACGAAACACGATCTGGGCGCACGCAAGAATAGGGATTTCCCCCACCCTTATTAAAGCTGTGAAATGTTTGCCATTTTCTGTATTATCTGTGTTGGATGAATAATTATATATTACAAATATAATGAATAACACTTTATAACCAGTATAAGAAGTATATTTGTATGAAACAAATGAATGAAAAGCATACTTTGAATATTGCCATGGATTCCAATGAGCTTATAAATTTCCTGGTGTTTGAGTTTATATAAAAATTTTTTAAAGTGTTTCATATATTTTAGAAATATTTCTGTTTCCTCCTCCTCCCCTCTCCGAAAAAATAGGAACTTCGTTACACTAAAGCTTATTCTTAAGTTTCTTTGCACGGAGTTAACGTCAGATTAATGTTCAAAAGATAAATGGAATTTTCCTTTAACTTTCTCTTAGGCCGTGAGTGGGTTCTGTGTAGGGCAATATCACATGAAGTTAAATGAGTCGTGAAATATCTTCTTCTGAGAGTAAAAGTTTGTTGAGACTACGAACATTTAGTACTTCTAACCCTTATCTGCTGGCAATTTTAAGTGACGATCTTCTAGCACATTCTTTTTCTCAAGAGCAATAAATAGCATGTCTGCTGTTTTGAAATAACCTTGGAATAATGAAACTACCCATAAATGGCAAAGACGATTTGCATGAATTGATGATTTTTTTGCATTCGCCGAAAGCAGATTTTTTAAAGTATTTTCTCGTTTTGAAAACTCTAAATATAAGTTTTACTTTTACAGTTAGCTTAATTAAATTTTCTAAATGAAAACAACTTACAATTAAATTTGGATTTTGTATATTATTAAGCAAAAGAAATTCTTCTCATAAAAAGTATGTCTTTCCCTTTAAATAAAAAATGAGCTCTTATTATTTTGGTGTGTTGTTTAGATATCCGTGTGCTATTTACAAGGAATCTCAAAAAACAAATCATCACTAAATATCTTTTGAATGTCTGATCGTAGAACTATAGTTCTCATTTAAGAAATGAATCGAGGAAGATAATTGATAATTTTGGTTACGTCACACCTTTCAAAAAAATATGTGATATTTAATAAAATTTTATTTGAGCTACATAGGATAAAAGAATGTTAACGAGAAAATTAATTTTCGAAAACCAAATATGTTGTTAAAGATTTAGTTTCTCATTTGATCAATATTATACGTGACATTTTTAGTTAATACTTTTGGGGAATGTATGTATATGGGATGATTTAAAAGTAACAGAAAAAGTAAAACTTAAGTACTTTGAATGCATAAACAATAGCACAATGCTGTTTTCAAAGAAATGCACTAAAGGACATGGAATGCTTTAAAATTTTTATTGTCAGAATAATTATATTTTTCTTCACAGTCACAGATATACAGCTATCGGCCCCAGCCAGTAGGAGAAATAACCAGATTAAAATATTTGTCACAAAACACAACAAATAGTTTTAATTGATCAGAATATTATAGCATATTTTGAAATTCTTCAATCTGTCATTATAATCAGCACGCTATTAAGCTAGAAAGGAAGGCGACTTACTTTCTATACTAAACTCAGAAATGGCCCTAGTGGGTTAGACGGCTGATCACTGGTAGTTTGACTCTGTTTCGAATCCTTGTGAATAAATCGGCTTCATAAGTGTTTTCGTAGTTTTCCCTATGTGCAACTTGAATTTGATCTAGTTTCATTTAATGATGCCATCCCTTCCGTTAAGAAAGGTGGACCTCGTAATCTTTGCCATAATAAACTAACATAAATTAAACTAAACTTAGAACTCACTTTTGTCTTTGGGCTTTCAAATGGGCAGCAATCGTCGTTGAGTATTTTATGAACCCATTGGAGAAGTTGCTAAAAGCTAAAATACTGGATTTCCTGTAGGTTTCTATTACAGTCTGGTTGAGTGTTCTAACTCAGCATTGTTTCCTTCATGTGTAATGTAAATATGAGTCACTTGGTCGTAGAAAGCAAATCTGGCAGATAGGCCTTGCGTGACTTGCCTTAGTTAGCTAATCCGATAAGTTAAAACGTGTGTTAGACATTCATACGTTTATAGAAACTGATGAAGATTTTCAAAACATAGCATAACTGATGATAACTTTAATCGCTGTTAGGTCTGAAATTTGCTTCACCATGAATTTCTGTCTCAGTTTTCATTAGGATTCTGATACTGTCATTAAAATAAGCAATACACCTGTTATGCTGTTTAACTATGGGTATAAAATGCTCAGATTTGATAGCTTCAAATCAGATATTGCTGACATAGTAGGATATTTTTTACGTGTGTATTTAAATGTGAAGATACTTCAAATCAATATGACGCTATTTCTGAAACCTGGTGACGTCGGTTATACCGGATGACGTCAATAAAATGAAAATACAGCGGTTTATCCGGATGTTTAAAATACGAAAACTCTTAAGAGAATGACGTGGTAGGAAATCCGCTAGAGGCAACAATTTCTCATTTATTTATGTACTTAATTATGAAAAATTTACATTAGAATAGCTTCTTAAAATATATGCAAATTGGCTTTTCTCTTTACGTGCTAAAGATTAGAGCGTGTAACAGCTTTAAACTTCAACAACTCGTTCT
Source organism: Stegodyphus mimosarum (assembly GCA_000611955.2). Classification (NCBI taxonomy): domain Eukaryota; kingdom Metazoa; phylum Arthropoda; class Arachnida; order Araneae; family Eresidae; genus Stegodyphus; species Stegodyphus mimosarum. Next base: position 784,766 of record KK117081.1, on the reverse strand, counting down.
TTCTTCAGAATATAATAAATAAGTAGGTAATTTGGCTTATCCTCATCGTGAATAATGGCCTCGAAATTACGGGTTGGATTGTTCAGAGAATAAGATATTCAAGTTTTCCACTTTCAGAAATGTTATGTAAATGTTGACTAATGTGCTTATCTTTAGTATTTAATATGGAAAATTAATTTATTAGTAAGAAATATTTCTAAAATCTGGATGAGAATTGGCACAAACTTGACAATTTCAAATGAAGATTTATGTAGAACGTTTTACTGTTAATTTTCAAGTACTGTATTAGTTTTTGAAATGCCCACACTGACATTATTAGTGCCCATATTTAGTTCTATTAATAATAAAAATTTTATTATTATAAAAGTAATTTTAGTGGCTACTTACTAGATTGGGGGCTGCTTCCTGATGGTGCCTCACCATCACACTTTATGTATGTCGGCCGCTGTCCGAAATGATAGAAACCTTCATAAGGGTGCCCTGCATAAAGATGCCAGAAGGTTTATGCTGAAAGCCTGTAATACTAATACGGAGGACCTTCACCTGAATCTTTTTTTGCCTTGCTAATAACAGTAGTAGACTAAATCCTTGCTTGCACAAGAGTGTGCCACCATGAAAGTGTCTAAACTTTTATGATGGCTGCTTTTTACAAATTAATAAATTTTATTATTTTAAAAGTAATTTTTATTGGCTACCTTTATCGAGGCTGCTTCGTGACAGTGTCCCCCCAACATAAAAGTGCCAGCACTTTATGCATGTTGGCCGCTGTTGGAAATGATAGAAGCCTTCATGAGTGAGTGCCCCGCTTAAAGGTGCGGAAATCTTTACATTGATGACCTGTATGCAGTTTGCCTTGATAAACACAGTAGTAGACTAAACTCTTGCTTGTACAGCAATGTGCCACCATGAAAATGTTCGAAATTTTCTGAAGGCCCCTTTTTACAAGTTAGAAACTAGTCTTCATAAAAGTGCGGGAACTTTTATGAAGCATTTGTTTCCTTGATTAATTTTGGAATAGCGTATAATTAAACGTCTGGTTCCTCTGGTATGAAGACAGTTCGCTGTTTAGAAGCATTAAGCGCTTATCTGTTTTAATTTACTTTTAAAATCCATTGTTACGTAAAAAAAACTTTCTTTAGTTTCCTACATGATATTTAATTTTTCTTTTTCTGTCCTTGGTATGTTTGACATCTGTTTTTTTCTAGAGTTGAACTATAATTGTACCACTTGTGTAAGTACAAAGTTGAGCGAAATGATCCTGAAGATGTTTTATCTTTTACTGATAGGATAAGAACGTGTTTGTTGATTGTAATTCTTATGTTTCAGGTACAATAAAAAAAGTGTAAAAAAGTTATAGATACAGATTTTTTTCCATGCAAAGGGTTGACTGTTTCATCATCGGTTAAAACAATCGTGATCTTTGAACTTAAATTTGAAGTAAACTTTCTGTCCTTCTTCTAATTTTCATGCTTCATCATTAAGAAGCATTGTATTCAAAGTGTGAATAATAAAGCTTCATTGACTGCTGGAATAACCTTTTTTTTTGCCTCAGGAGACTCTGTGTGATAATCACACAGAGAATTGATTCTTTGAGTCTAGAATTTGAGTTACGTAAGAATTATCGCTTGTTTATAACGGGCCACCAATTAATTAATTTAAATAGAGTATGTTTTTCTATGTCACTTTGTCCTTTCATGATGCATTAACGTACCATTATGAACTGTTTCTACATCTTTTGGCTGTCATATTGAACAGCATCGAATTCAATTGAAGAAACGTTATATCATCCTATATTTACTGAGAAATCAATAATAGAAATATAAACTGGCTGTTTATATGAATGGGAAAATAAAAATATTACTAGAAGTTAGCTCACATTGTGTCGAACTTATGTATGAAAGTTCACTATCGATATCCACGGCTAAAATTTGGCATTCGAGCTTAAAATACTTTCAAATATTTTAAAAATGATACTTCGACAATTAGACCTGTATGCTCCCCAGGCTTTTCAAGAGGAAAAAGGAATTTTAAGAATTACTATTTTTATTAAGACCACATCGAAGACAAGTGAAAGCAGAATATGCGACATAGTCTGTTCTTATTATGGTAACCGAAATTAGAACTAAATTAAATTTTCGTGTTTCAGTGATATCACTTGGGTTGAAACTACGTACCAGACATATTTACGACTTAATAAAAGTCTATAAAGATAATAAAATTCAGAATAGAAATAAATTTACTTTTGTCTTCACTCTAAGATATGCATGCTGTTCTTTGCTTGCTAGCTTCATTCTAAATGTAGCATTGCTTCTTTTTGTATGCCTCATATTAAGTGCATTTTTCTTGCATGCTTTTCATTTTCTTTAATATAATTTCCTATTTTCCCCCTTTTTTTGTGCATTTCTTCTACACTTTGCCCTCTCTCCTACTGAACCTTTGCCTTTTTCTTCACCTCTGTTTCAGTCCAATCTGACCCTTTAAACTTCTGTATCAACGACAGGCCGCACGATTGCCCCATTTTCTGGAAAAATCTAAGGTCCATCGTTGAAGAAGATGTACTCAAAAGCTTGAAACAACAAGGTATTTAGAATAAACTGTATCTCTTAGTGGGGGTGGATAAACATTTAGTGATTTATTTATTGTTAATGCTAAACCTGTCTTTGGAAAGTTATGAGACATGATTTAGACCATTTATCATGATCTATGTAGCCCTTTCCAAGGTTCAGCCCTTGATAAACTATAAGATTATATTCAAAAAGATTCTAAACAGTTAAGCCTAAAGCATAAAGCAAAATCCAGTTAGGACTCAAGGCAGTCCACCGTAATCCGTAAGGTAATTTCTGATAAAGATATAAATTTATCTGACTTAAGCCATAAATTAATATCCAACTAGGACATAGAACAAACAGCATAAGACATAATGCATTGTCGAAAAAAGACATAAAGCAGTTCAGCGTTATCCATGAGACAATCAAACGCAAGCCATAGTTCAGTTCCATCAAACTATGCAGTATTTATTTGAAGCAAATAATAAAACATATCTAAAATAAGTATTAGGCAATTTTGCTTAATTTACAAAGCAAACAAGTCTTTTAGCTGTATAACAAATAAACCATTTAATTATCTCTAGTGTTCTACAGCATAAAGACAAAATCCATCTAGGACGTAAGGCAATCCAGTCCAGCGTAATCAGTAAAGTTTTGTGTGACAGGGACATAAAACAATACAGCTTAACTATGTTAGTTGCTCAACAGAGACGTAAAATATAAGACCATAAGACATAAGGTGCTTTCGAAAAAGGCATAACGCCGTCCTATTGCAAAACATACGATAATACCTGAATATAACATAAAGCATTAAGGTTAAACGTCCAAGAAGGTTTGATGTAATCTAAAGCAAGACGTAATTCAGTTGATAAAAATAGGAAGACATTTTAAAAATTCTAAATTGTGGGAGGCATACGCGTCTTGCATTGCATCGTACCCATAATATAGGAAGCTAAAACCTCATTACTTCTTGATTCAGAGATTAAGTAGTAAAATGAAAGTGAAATTAATGAAATGTTCCATAGCTAGTAGATAATATTTGTAATTGATAAATCATGCTAAAGACAAGATACAAACGTTAATTTACTTATTTTATGTATTTTGTAACATCGAAAACCTCACAAAAATATGAATAAAAGAGAAACAAAATTGTTAGAACTGTTGGTTAAAGCTTTACTAATAAAATAATTTAAATTCATTTTATACTCGTAAACGCTCTGAAGTTTTCTTTGAATTCAGATAAAGGACAAATTAAAATGTAATTTTCTTTGATCAATTAAATTTGACTGATACACTATAATACCATACTATAAAAGAACAGCGTTCGCATGTTTAAAACAAATAAACGAACGATGAGCTGTCCTTTTCTTTTGGTGTGAATCTGAGAGGGGAGATGTCTCTAAACAAAAAAGCAAAATTAAAAAATGTTGCTTGTAACGTTGTAGAAACATTAGGTTATTTTAGGTTTACTCGAACCTGCACCTCTCGAATACGCGCCGAGTGTGTTACCGTTACACCACAAAGGCATACGGGAAAGAGAGCGAAAATACCGTATAACGTAGAAGATGAGGCTGTACAATGAACCTTCATGTAACGAGCGCGGTGCTGAAACTACCATGTGACCAGCTTTTCTGACTATATAAACAAACATGGATATTGAACACCTTTTCTCTGAGGCGAACATTTCTATAGAAATCCAAAATCATATCTTAGAAAAGATTCGTAGTATTACAAAGCTGTGATAACAATGAAAGCAATGAAAAATACACTCGCATAAAACAGAAAACGATGCCCACGGTTAACTTTCAGTCACGGTTAAACGAAGAGTAATAAAACAACCACAGCAAAGCGGAATTTTAAAAAATACTGGTAGCAGTTTGCCTTATTTTTCTTGTAGTGAAACGTAAATTAAACCAGTGTTCGAAACAAAAAAGAAACGTACTGTCAATAACAGAAGTATCAACGCCATAAGAAATGAAGAAACTAAGTTACAAATGACTAAAATAACGTCATCTACTGTCACTCTTATTATTGCACACACTTTCATTTTCCCTTTTATATTTTTCGTAGACAGCTTAGCATTACACTGATGACTTGGGATAGTAATTTTTCCATCATTCTGCAATAAAACGGAACTTCTTTAAAACAGGACCTGGTTAATAAGCAACTCGGTTAATGCAGAGTTGGCTGTATTCCAGGAGTAAAATGTCAAGACATATTATAAAATGTGTTCTGAAAAGGGGAGAGATGAGTTGCTTTTTTTTTTTTACAAAAATTCCAAATTTTTTGTTGTTAAAAGACATTCACCTAATTAAAACCCATCTGTTACGAAGATGCCTGTAAAATCTTCAAAATGCTGAATCGCACAAAAGCAAGGCTGTTTGCGAAAGGAAGACCTTAAATCTAACAGCTTACTTTTTCTCTCCGTATTTCTTTCTAAACATAAATTTTTAGCAGTGACAAGAAGTTAATCTTTCATCTACATTGAGCGATGTGAGCAATTTCTGTGTATCTGATATTTGTTTTTAAGTTTATTTATTAAACGTATACATAATTCTTTCGTTCTCTTTCCAGTTATTAGTTCTGAATCATCGCGTAAACACGATAAATTAACTTTATTTGGAGTCTATGCATTTGGAGTCTCTATTTGAGATATATGACTGTTCGAGACCCCCTTATTTTCATTTTTTTTCGCTTCGTGTTTTTGGCGCTAATGTAAAGGGGATTTTTTTAAGTGTTTTAATTTCCTGTAAATTGGTATAGTAAATTTTCTTGTCTTCGCTTAATAGAAAATTCCCGAATTTCGAAGTTTGTTCATAATGGTTTAGAAACACAGAAAACGTAGTAAGCCAAAAATTAATCACTTCTTATTTTTACTGAAACAACCGTTTTTCGTGGTTTTATTTCACTTGTATTTCAGTATTCGTTAGTTCGTCAAAGTCGAATTATTTTAAATTAATCTTTTGCCCGATTGAACCGATTTTCCTGAAATTTTCATATATTTGAATTTACGATTACAATACAATATTCTCTGGCAATTCTAAATTTAATTTCTTTTAAATTTAATTCTGAACTTTTCTCAAATACCTTTTCGCAACAATCAAACAAATCATCACAGAATTTTGATCTGTATACCGTTGGGTAGATGGAAAAACGGGTGTTCGTACTTATGTGTATTTTTCGTGTGAATTTGCTGATGTTAAAAATTTTAATCGTTCAGTATCGTGAGCAATAAGAAGTATACCCTAAAAGCAACCAAAAAACAAATATTGCAGTGTAGAGCATACCACTTTGTATTATCACTCCATAATTTATCCAGATTGGTGAATTTGAACTCTTTTTGGAAAGCATCATTGAATGAGCACTTTCTCCACTTCGATGTTCTGAATTTGTCTACAGATCAATCTGCTACTGTTTGTTGCCACTAAATAATGTGCTACAGTTAGTTGAACGTTGAATTTATGGCAACAAACTAATGGGTAAATTTGTCGCGTTCTGTATTTACATCCTCAAAGCAATGTGTTGCAATTTATGACGTTCTGAATTTATAACCGCAAAAAAAAAAAGAATTAGAATATGCAGTTGTTTGGATATATAGCTTAGAAATAATTTGCTAAACTTTGTGGCTGGGTTGACTAGCGGCCCAGTGGTAAAACCTCTGATTACTGTTTGTTCTGCCTGTGTTCAAATCCTGACCAATGGTCTGGCTTCATAGGAGTTTTCGTCGTTTAACCCATATGTAATATGAATAAGAGTCAGGAAATCCTCCATAAAGGCATCCGTTTCCCTTGGCAGCTTAAGAGAAATGGCATCTATTTCTCTTCCTCTGTGCTTTTTCATATTCAAATAACCAAACCTTACCTAACCTTAAAGGTTTGAAATGAATAATATCATTTATTTTATTATAATGCCCGATTTATGTGTTATATTATTATAATCGTTCAATCGTGTGTGCTTTACCTTATTTAAATAATCCTTCTCCCCGAATTTCAGGTCTCGATATATTACAGTTTGTGGCGTTTTGAATTCGTTACCCCAAAAGAACTAAGTATTCTACACACATATATATATATATATATATATGTGTGTGTGTGTGTTGTGTGTGTGTGTGTGTGTGTGTGTGTGTGTGTGTGTGTGTGTGTGTGTGTGTGTGCGTGTGTAAATATAATAAAGTTGTACTGTTTTGAATTTGTGGCCACAAACGGAAACTTTATATTCTGTAATAACAAGCACAAAATCTGGAAAGAACACAAATTTAGGAGCAAATAATTAACAGTTTATGGGAAAAAATTAGATTTTATATAAATCTATGTGCTTACACTATTAGGAACTGTAACATGGGAATTGAAAGGGGAACGAATAAGAAATGGTATGTCAATAACAAGGTATGTAGAAGCCATAGTACAGCAGGGCCCAACTTGTCGAAAGCATTACCATTCAACGTGAGGTTTAACATGAAACAGGCACTGGCAGAGAAATTCTACACATGATAGTGTATGAAGATTTAAAAATGCGTAACATTTGTGCTCAGTGGATGCTCCACAGCCTCACTGACCTGCAAAGCAAACAACATGTGGTAATATACCCGGAACTGTTGCATGGTTGGCGATTGCCAGCAATGAGAAACTGCCAGCAGTCTGCCCGTGAGTGGGTCTGCGGTATTCCTAAAGAATGGTTTGCTGTAGCTATCCAAAAACTTCCTGGGAAATGGTAACGCTGCATCTATTTGGTAGAGAATTACCTTTAATATTTATGTATGTATTCCTGCAGGTTATGCATAGTCTCTCATTTTACTCCTCTTAGTCTAAATCATTATTGAACGACCCAAAAATACTAAATTCAACAGGTTGTAGAGACATTAGGTTATTTCGAAACAGGAGAGATGAAAAATGAGCAATGCTCTAGCCAGGACTCGAACCTCGGACCTCTCGAATACGCGCCAAGCGTACTGAACACTACTTCACGAAGGCATGCGAAGCAGGTGGAAAAAATACCTTATATACTTCCCTTCTTAAAGGGATTAGGAACTGGGGATTAGGGGACCCAGTCGCCAAATCCTGGTGGTGGAGAATCATCATCCACCACCTTTTAGTTTGTGCGTCACAGCAGAGTCATTAGGTTTTTTGGTGTTAGGAAACTGAAGAAATGAACTATGCCCTCACCAGGATTCGAACCATGGACCTCTCAAATACGCGCCGATGACCACTACACCACGAAGGCATGCGAAGAAGGCGGGAGAAATACCTTATAAAATTTATGTTTTCATAAAATATTTTCTATCATCTGTCCATACCATGATCAGTCCTCGTCCCGTTTATGTCATCCCATTGTCTCAGCCGAGTATTAAGTGACTTCTCAAAATGCTTTTGACCCATCAGTTTTGCTAATATTCTTAAACAAAATATATAGTATCATTATTTAATTGTCGCACTACATACCATATTTTTCTGTAGGCTGAAACTTTTCAGCAAAAATTCGTTAATATCAAGAAGCTGATTATTTTATTTATTATTTAGTTATGTAGCCTTCTTCGAGTTAAAAAAAACATTTATAATAAAGAGGTAATGAAAAAAAATTATAACTTAATAATGTTAAATTACCTGTAGAATTAAATGTTGCAGAAAACTAGATTTTTTCTACGAAGATTATTTATTTTAATATCGTTAAAATATGTTTTAAAAACTGTAAAAAATAAAAAAAAGTTAGCTTTATATATATAAAAAAAGTAAATGCTATTACTTTACAATGAAACGGCTTTAGGATCTTTTCGTTAAACTCATTTATGTTAATTTTATGTGAATGAAAAAGTTATTGCTCTTCAAAATACCCACTGATAAAAAACTTAAAAGCATTTTTTATAGCTCCTTAAATATCTGACAAACTTTGTAAGAGTTTGTTATTTAATGTTCGTTCCAACTGGAAAATAACTTTATTATGTTCTTAAAATTCAATAAAGAAAAAAATGTAAAGCAAAATAAGGGTTCGGAGGAATTGTAAATTACCTCTTAAACTGTTCTTCGAGATTATTTTGTCTCACAAAAAATTATTTGAAAAATTTTCTGAAAAAGAATTAAACAGAACCGCAATAAAAAAATATTAAAATGTTTTTGAAAAAATGGTTAATTACAAAAAGAAGTCTGAAATTTAATTAATGGAGCAAAAGAATGTTTATTAATTTATCGTTTTTAAGAGTTTATTTATTTTAGCTGTTCATATTCGAAATGTTTATTTTATTGAAGATTCGAAATTTTCATGTCTGTTGAATTCGTATAAACAGAATAAAAGAGCATTATCTGCCCGAGGGTTTATTTCCAAAGAAAAAAACTGAAAAATAAATACTGGAATTATTGATCTTTATAAATGATTCTTGTAAAAGAACTTTAGCGCACCAAATGCATATGAAAATAAATATTTCAAACAAGCATAATTCTACTCTGTTTTTCAAATAAGTGCTCTTTAATAATAATAAAGCTCTAAAAATTTTCTTCATTCATATTAATGCAAATTGTAGAAAACAAGATATCTGAAATTTCGTGTAGCAAGTGTGTTCTACTATGTTTTAAACTATGTTGTTTTAAAACAACATAGTTTTTGCATATTTTAAATCTTATCATCAGAATATTATTACGAATCAGATAGTGTTACGAATTTTGTATATATGTAAATAATTTTTGTGAAATTATGTGTGAAATTGTAATATTTTTTGTATAATGTAACATGAAATTCTTGAAAGAGACAAAACTCTACCGGAAAAATAAGATTACAGGGGTAAGTCTATTAAACATTGAGGTGTGTGGCTCTCTCGCTAAATTGGCGAGATGTCGCCAAACTGGCGATGGTTTTCGCGATTTATTTTTGTCACCAAATTTAGCGAGAAATCGCCAAAAATCGCGAAACTTGGCGACGTTTTGTTGCGATTCTTCTATAATTGTAATTCGTCCCTATATGTAACTTTAATCATATATGCCTTCCAGTAATTTCGAGAAATGGAAGGTGCTAGAGATTTCTCGGCGGCCGGTGGAAAACTGTATAAGCCTTAAGAGAGCATCAGTTTTCAGTTGTTAGTTCAGAGTTGACTTCGGAGTATCGAGATATCTGTGAGAGCTTCGCCTTTTAAACGCACTTTGCATTGCGTTGTGTTTAACATTCTTAGTAGTTTTGAAGTATAACTACTGATTGTTCTTTGTGATACTGATTAGAGCTGTACGAGTATTTTGGGGGAAGGTAACAGAACTGTGAAGTATTTCTTTTGTTAAAATAAATTTTATTTAGCTAACATCGGTTCTGTGTGCATTCAATCTATTAGGAACCTGTACGTACGCTACAATATGTTTTAAAAGAGTAGCATTATTGTTTTAAAGCAATATATCTTTTGTTTGTTTTAAATATTCACTCTAAATTAATATTATTCGTATGTTTTAGAGTAGCAAGATCATTTTACTCTTTCATAACAGTACATCTTTTTTATGTTTTAAATCTTTAGATAGTATTATTTATGTGTTTCAAATGAGTGACAAGATTATTTTGCTGTTTTAAAACAATATATAGTTCATATGTTTTAAATCTTTAAACTTTTAAACAGCATACGGGTTTTGAAAGAGTAGGAAGATTGTTCTGTTCTTTCAAAGCATATAGCTTTTAAAATATTTAATCTTTTAAATAACGTATGTTTTAAAAGAGTAGCAAGATTGTTTTACTCTTTTAATACCATTGCTTAGCTGATGTGAGATGAATTCTGAAGACATGAACTTCACATATTACCTGATTTATTCAACTATAGTTTTATTTAGAATGGGAAATGTCATGCGTATGTACTTAGATTCATAATTTTCAGTGAGAATATTAAGCACATTTAAGGTTTTGAAAAACTTGGCTGTACACCTTTCCAAAAGGAAGTTTTTCACTAGACTCTTATACACTTTCGAAAGAGATTTCCGATAATTAATCTGTTACACGCAAAACATCTAGAGAAAGGTAAATATCGGGAACTAAAATTTAAAACCCGGGGAGTTACATTTCACCGTCGACAATTTATTCTCGATACAGGCGTGTGGATCAATGATTCGTAAACCAAAATACCGAACTACCGTTCTATATCCATTCTTTTCCAACAGCAACCTATACTTTGCTTTGAGACAAATCACTACTCCGCTGTTCTTCTACAGCAGCTTTTAAACAGATGAAATATTACTTGAAAGAAACAATTTCCAGCTCCATGCTTGCTTCCAGGAAAACGTTAACATGCACGCAGATAGGCGTAACACGAAAAACTTAGTAAAACCGTTACTGCGTTTTACGTGCTCCGAATTTAACAAAATGCGGTAATGAAATAACTGGGTATAATTACAGCAATCTGGGCGAAAGAGCGACTAATATATTATTTTCAACCATTCTTAACTTGCTCTGTTTCGGCTTTGCAATGACATGCATGTAATTCTGATAGAAAGATGGTGGTTTTCTCTCCGAATGGGATTTTGCTTATTTTTACGCGACCATCGAGCTTTAGTTTCAGTTATTATCATCATCATTTGTTAAGTTTTCTAATTACCGGAGTTTCCATAAATTGTAACATATGTTTAGAAATGATCGCCTTCTTCCATGCGGATCTCGAGGTGTAATTAGTCAATACATCCAGATAGCAATTAAAAGATCGAATCTCAGCGAAGGCACAGTTGATTTCTCACGTTTACAAGCTCTGGAAAAGCGTAATGGTTTCTACAGTGGCGTTTGAACTAAAATGTCATGGATGATAATTCTTCACCATCTGGATTTGGTCGGCTGCGTTTCGTGCCTGTCCCCAGTCGCTATTTAGGGTAGGGGAAGAATGTAGAAATCACTGCATTCTCCCTCGCGTGTTGTCGTAATGTAAGTGTTTAGCATATTCAGTTGATATTGAAGGATCCATAGTTCAATTCACGACGAGGGTACACTTGATATCTCGTGCATTTTGGATCCTCCCTGAAAAAAAGAGGTTATATTTTCTATGGATCAAACTAAAGTCTTGGCAAAGAGCAATTTATCTAGGATCTTAAAATGAGTTTTAGCTGCTTGTATTGCTGCTGTCTTCCGCTTTATAAAAAAAAGAACATTCCTGTAATGAAGCAGCTACCATTAACTTCCATGAGAAAATATTTTTAACTTCCATATCTTTAAGAAAAAAACGAAATAAGAGTGTGTGATCTTGTCATATAAGACCTAAACACTGTGAAAACAAGACTGATGTTGTACGTGCACAGCTCAAATAAGGAAAGACAACATATGCAGAACAGTTTCATATTATAACTTTAGGAAGATAGCGAGAGCACTAGAAGAGTTCATGAAAGTTGAACCAGTAACAATGGTGCATTAAAGATGGTGCATCAACGATTGCGTAGTGAGAATGTTCAAGACTTAATTGTAGCAGAGAGGTTAGATTAGATTAGGTTATTTGAATATCGCAAAGCGTAGAAGAGCTATCTGCCTAAGGGAGGAATACCTTCTTTGAGGAATTTCATAGGGAAAGTGGCTCATTTAAATGTTGCACTTGAAAAAGAAAATCTCGAAAGCCAACCATGCAGCCAGCCTGTTTGCCTGCGTCTGAACCCGGAACGAATTACCAGTATTTAAATGTTTTAACCGCTTGGCCCTTAGTGGAACTGTAGAAAAGACGATTATATGGTATATCCTTTAATTCATCGCATCTACAGTTCCTCTGACTTTCTACCTCAATGTTAAAAAGTTGATCTTCTGTAGATGATGTCTAGGACTTGGGAGCTGCCGGTTGAAGATAGTGGAGGGCGTGGGACATATACCTGCTTACCTTTGTTAGACACCAGGTGTCCCCGTCCTTCGTCACTTGTCGCCTGTAGATGATGTAGAAATTATTAAGCTTTTCTGATTAAGAGACGAGAAAAAAATCAACTGTACGATTTCCTGGATATGAACCACGGAGCTTCTAATTACTAGCTGAATGTGATAGCCTTTCCCATCATAAGGGCATGTACATAATGGGATATTTCTTTACATTTTTTTCCACCGAAACACCGGCTGGGAAGGGACGGAAGGTTCAGTCAATCAAAATCCAGCTAATGATAAATTAACATTCACTGCATTTTAGTTCGAGCGCTACTGTAGACGTTATTATGCTTCTCATAACTGAAAACGTGAAACATCGACTGTGTCTTCCTCGCGATTCGAACCACAGATATTCCAGTTGCTAACTGAAAATTCTAATCATTTACTCCATAAAAGCAAGCACGGGCGGAGGTTACAATTCCTTACAATGTGAAAACCTTGAAATATAATTATAATACCTAATTGGGGTGACTGCTTACTTTTGTTTATTGGCACAATTGTTGGATTGTATCAGAACAACTCATAATACTGTACTAAGCCTGTGTGCTTCTTAATAATTTAAGTCATACAAAACTTAAAAGTGAATAAACTTTACTCCATAAAACGTAAAAGTATTTTTTTCATGTTTCTGTCATAACTCGAAAAATATCAGTGTAAATCTTTCGTAAAAGTAAAATGGCTTAAAGCCAGGGATATCTGTATTCAAACTGCGAAATCGACTGTAGAGCTTTTTGCTTTCACTGGAATATTTTCTTCCCAGGTGACAATGGATATATTTTCAAAACATTGGTGATTTATTTATTTATTAAATTAGCTAATTACTATGCCTTAAGGAAAGATTTTTAATTGTTCTCAAAAGTTTCACAATTTTACCATTTATGCCGGTCTAAAAGCTAGGCACAATATTTTTCCCTTCGAATCCATCGATTTTCTTCCCTGCCATTTCTTCCTAACTTTTTGAAAGTCACGTACTAAACAATCATCTGCGGAGATAGCGTTGTTCCACGTGAAAGGCAAGTCAGGAATGCTCCGGAACTTAGTATGGGGGTGGGAATGTCGTGCAAGGAAAGGATGAAATTGGTGTGGTTGTTACAATGTCTTGTGACCTGATGAAAAATGCAAAACGTCTTCCGAGGTAACTGCAAATCACGGTGCCCCAGTCGCGTGAATTCAGCCCAAGAATAATAGGATACGTGATGGCGCGTCTCGGTTAACTTTAACCGTAACCCTAAACCGCAGCTTGATAAGGGACAAGAAAGGCAGGAAATAGATTGGCTGGAATTCCGGATAGAAAGCTGTTCGTTTCGTATCAGATTCGATATTATTTTCACTCAAGTCATCGGTTTTAGTTACTTCCTGTTTAATGTAGGTTAAGAGGAAAAAGATACTGAATGAACTGAAATATATGGGAATTTAAGTAAAATTAACACTGCCAATTAGCAGAGGTATACCCAGACAGTGGCGTGGCCAGAGGAGGCTTTCCGCCGCGGAGGATACACTTTTTGGCGGCGGCATTTTTCATGTGGAATCTGTTATAGAGGTTAATCATACAAATCTTCGGAGCAAAAAGGTTAATTGAGATTTATTAGATTATACCGACATTCACTGCAGTATCTGCCTAAGGGGCAAGATGCCTTCGTGGAGGACTAAGATTCTTCTCAAATGACTCAAAAATTAGAACTAGCTCAAATTTAAATTTTGAAAAGGAACGCGTATTCATGCGTACGTGAATACAGTGTTACAAACCATACGTTTTATATAAGGTAAATTACACAAGGCAGCCAACCCGTTGTTTAGGATTTGAACTCAGCTCCAACTGCTAATATTCAGCCATCTTATCCACTCGGTCATTGGAGAGGTGAGGAATGAGGAGATACTACATATCGTACGAAATTAAACTGAGGAGAGAATTGTTTTAATACTGAATTCCTCACTCAGAGAGAACTGCTTTAGAGTTGTATTTCTGTTACTGCTTAGGAAGATGAAACCAAGATGTAGATCAGTCGCTTTGATCTTTTGTAATTTGCTGTAATTACAGTCTCCAAAATGATTTTCCAAACACTGTAATTTTGCTTTGCACTGTTCTCCCAGTTGCTGTAATTATTATTTGCTATCAGATCAGTTTTCTAGACAAAAATCAGTTACGGAGCATTTAAGTCCTAAAAATAAGTGTCTTGTATTTAATAATACTGTACTATCTAGAGAAGAGCAACTGGAGTGCGAAGCAAACATCAGCGAATTTGCTAACAAAAAATCAAGCATAGTAGCGCTTTGAAATGTTGGAACTAAAGTTTTATTTAAAGAATTAGCACAAAGCTTTTATTTATTTCCGTATATATCATTTTTTCATAGATTTGTTTTTGGTGTACGAGAGCGGCAGCAAAACATCTAGCTGCACCATTGTGCCCAGGAATATCCATAGCTAATCTAAAATGACCTTTAATCCGATAACATTTAAAAAAAAGACTTCGATCTTAAATCTATCTTCTCAACATAATTTGGCAAAATTTATTTGAGTAGTTCCAGAATCTCTCTAACTCAATCTCTCTAACGTGTAGAGGGGAAGGATTATTTTATGGCTTGGCGTAGATAAAGAATAAACATAGACACATTATTCTGTCCACAAAATTAAGAGAGAAGCACTGAGAACTGCTACGAGGTGACATCAGCGATCCAGGTCTGGTGAAGTTGCAATAATCGTGTTCTCATTTTAATGAACGCACTGGTTACAGCTCTTCCGCCCTTCCTATATTTTTTATCTCCCGAAATTTCGAGTTGAAGCCTTTAGCTGAGTTTTAGGTTAGGATTTGATTGAAACATGAAGAAAGCGTAAAGATTCAAATTTTTGACTCGATTTTTTTTTCAAGATTCGTGGGATTCGACCGTTCCAATTTATTTATTAGTGATACTAATATTTTAAAATTGAAATAGCGTTTCGATGCACATCATTTTGAGTTTCGCAATATGATTTGCACCCCATAGTGCGATGGGAAGCACAAGGTTGTGGATCAATTAGGAATTGAACTAATTCTCAACCTCGTGCTTTATGTCGCAATAAGGGTTGTGAAACAATTTACTTCAAAACTCTAAAATTTTGAGTTGAAAAGCGTTTAATGGTTTTTCAGGTTAGAATTCAATTGATGAAGAAAGCGCTATGATTTGAGTTTTTTTATGACACTATAAGGTATTTCTCCCGCCTTCTTAGCATCCCTTCCTGGTGTAATGGCCAGCACATTCGGCGCGTATTCGAGAGGTTCGAGTCATTGCTCATTTTTCATATCTCCTGCTTCAAAAAACGTGCTAATGACTCTACAATGGCGCCCGAGCTAAAAAAAGGTCGTGGATGATGATTCTCCACCACCAGTATTTGGCTCTTGGGTCTCCTAATTTCCAGTCGTCCTTTAAAAGCGTATTTCTCCCGCCTTCTTAGCATGTCTTCGTGGTGTAATGGCCAGCACACCGGGCCTGTATTCGAGAGGTCCGAGGTTCGAGTCTCGACGAAGGCACTGCTCATTTTTCTCGTGCTTTGCTTACAAAATAGCCTAATATCTCTATAACACTATTAAATTTTTTAACAGAAATAGAGTTTGTTGGACATCATTTCGAGTTTCGCTGTTTGTTTCGCAACCCGTATATAATTAAGGTTGGACACCTGTTAATTTATAACGAAGAAGGGTAGATTTGTGGTTGTATACTAGATTAAAAAATGATCAAGGTTTTTAAGTGAGTAGTTAAACAAATTATGAATTTACAGACAGCAGGATAGCGTGAAACTTAAGCATTGTTTTCACCGGGACAAGTATTTTAGGATAAAGTCAGATATTTTTAGCTCTTAGTGTGTAATTTCATGAACGCCCTTTTACATAATATGCATCTTAACACTAGAACTACTGAAGAACGTTATCTATTCTTCAAAATTCTGAGTATTTTTGCTGATGTTTGCTTTTCCTTTGGCTTTTAATTCTTCATATAAACTTCAGATTTATTTAAAAACCGTGAAGGTCCTGTATTACCTTTCGTAAGATATGGTAAGGAAGTGCGAGGTGAGCACAAAGCTGCCGGTCAGTTACGTAGTACGTGATGCTACAAGTTACTTGGAAACTCGCAGTTTCGTCGACTTTATAAATTATTACAGGCAGTGTCTTCGTGAATTCCCTTTTACACGCAACGGGAAACAATTTGTCCTCATCTCCCGTGGTGTGAAGAAGGGTTAGAGGAGCATTTTCCATCCTGGCGCTTTGCCAGCGGCATCCACCAATCGAAACAAGATGGCCACTGGAAGCGGTCAAAAAGGCTCGATGGAGTCTTCCCTTGAATTCAATCTCGTGTTCTATTTTGCGAATAAAACTTCTCGCGAAATTTATATCGATCTTAAAAGAGTTCTTTAATTTTAAACATCAAAGTTTAAAATTCGCTAAGTGCATTCTTGCGAACTTTTATTGGTTTTCAACATCTCCTTACCCTTTGCAGCTTCACGGCTGAAGGAATATCCAATAAATATCATGGCTGCCTTTTAACGAAACAACTTTTATTGTGAAAGAGTTTTAAGTGTTGCTTATTTCGTTTCATAACCTGGGCGTTTTCTGTTTAAAATCTTTCAAGTGGACTTTTAAAGATAGTTATCCTTTGCCAGTTAGGGCTTTCAACTTTTATCAAAGATTAGCTGATACTTTTCAGGTCTATAAATTTGCAAAGCTTAAAAAACTCTTAATAAGCATATTAGGCTTAAGCTCATCATTGTTGAAAGAAGTACAGAAATCGAATGAATAACAAGATCTTAATGATGCTTAAAAGTTGATCAACAGTAGTTAAGTAAAGTGCTATAATTTTTAGGGTGCAAATAGCTTTTCAAACTGCTCGTTTTATAATCAAAGGGTAAAATAATTCTCAAATAGTCAAAAATTTGTTTTTTGTTGATTACGTGTTACTTTTATGAAGAATCAATTAGCGTACTCACATTTTTAGTCGTAATATTTTTCAGTGTTTCTGAATTTATGTTCCAAACGAATATTCCAAACCAGCTCTGCTAAAATCGATTTTAATTGGTCGGTATGTAAGTTTAATTAGGAATTAATTAATTAAGGTTGAAATTTGCTTTCTAGGCACTTGAATGATTGGAAAACTACGCACTCATTATCTGCAAAGAGGCTAGAGAGAGATCGAAAAGTCATTTTTTATGTGAGTCTGTTTGTTACAATTTTAGGATACGAGTACTTTATATGAATGATACAAGTGGTAACTTCTGCAAAACAAACTACAAAACGTATGTATGTATTCAGATTTACCAACCGTACCTCGAGGTGTAAGGTTTATGTTAATTCTCACTTTCTTCCTTACATTAAATCTTTCTTTCACATTTAGTTTCTGTTAACTCCACCAGAAATACAAAATTAATAAAATTTTAATAATGTGCGAGAATCTAAGTTTAGTGAAAGAATATTTCGAAACTTCAACCATGAGCTCTTATAACATCAGAGTTTTACTACAATGGTGTTCTGCTGGTATTTTGTGAGTTTGGGCTTTTGACTTTGCTTGTAGTTATGTGAGAAGGCACGTTAGCATACGTTAGGTTAACTTAGATTATTTGAATATGACAAAGCATATGAATGCTATTTCCCTAAGAGGAGGGATGTTTTCGTGGAGAACTTTCTAAGGAAAAATGGCTAGTGTTCACGTTACATAAGGGATGAAACCTTGGAAAAACACCCAGGCCGTTCGCCCGGTTTCGAACCCATATGGAACTGCCAATATTCAACGGTTTAAATGCACCACTCAACCACCTGCGGGCCATGCATTAGCCTAGCTCTTAACTTGGCTTTTGCGCTTTTTTTCATCTTTTGTAAATAGCTGAAATCTTGTAGCATTATCAACCCATAAGAAGGAGATGTTAAATTTCTTTTAAACATTTTAGTTTTGCAATTTCTAGCCAACGTCCTAATAAATGTCTGAGTTGTTGTTATAATCTCTTAATGTTATTTGATTTTAAGTTAAAGAGAGAGAAGAGAATTCGTCTTTCATTGAGTTTCATCCATTTATATTAAACACGTTCAAAAAACTTAAATAGCTTTAGTATAAATGCTTGAAACTGAATGTGGCTATCTAATGCAACCACGAAAATGGGAAATTAAATTGAAGTAGAAATAATTTATGTGCAGCTTATAAAAAATTCACCTTTATCACAATGAAGATTCGTATTGTTCTTCAGAATAATAGGAAATAATATTATGTAATCTGACAATTGTGATCGATCAAAAATTGCCTTGCTATCAATTGATAAATCGCGGTCACCTGTTGGCCATACTTTGCCAAATTTAGAGTTATACTAAAATGGCGCAAATTTTTTTCTGAACCATTATTAATTACATAATATATTATTCTTTAAGGATTGCCTCATTAATGACATAAAATACAGTAAACTCTTTTGGTAACACCGGGCACAACTTCCAACTAAAAATTCTCGGTTAATAGGACAGCAGTTAAAGGAATATGGGAACATAACCCACGTTATATTTAACCGAAAAATGCTATCAACTATTTACCTGAATTTTCAGGCTGTTTAGTCTGGATAATAATTTCATTTTATATTACGTAAATTGGATGTCATTGAGTTCAAATTTGACTTTCTTTCGCTTCGTAATAAACAACTTAATTTTTCTTTTATGCAAGGTGAATTAATCCGCAACCCGTTTAATCCGCCCCAGTCATTTGAAAGTGTCTGCATTACTGCAATGTAATATCCTTCGCACGTTTCTAGTACCATGTGAGGGAAAATGTCAAATTTTATGGGCTGGCCTACGCGGAAAACTATAAGAACTGCTTACAAGCATCTTAATTTTTTATTCTTTCCTCTTGCCTTGAACAAGAAGACTCACCAGTTGTCGAATGATTAAAAACGTTGAACACTGGTAGGCGAAAGGGCTGCCTCCACGACAGTTTTCGTCGTTTTCCTTTATGTAACGTGAATGGACTTGCCTTAGAAAGTAATCTACGGAGGCATCCTTTCCCACAAGCAGGTAGCCCTCTTATGTTTTGCGTAATCAAACAATCATTAACCAAATAGAAACGATACAGTCCCAAATTATTTTTCTACATTTAATAAACTGCACAGAAGGAACTCCTATTTGGATTTATTTCGTAAATGGTAGAAAACCAGCCTTGACTGCAATTCTGTCAGATTCTTTAGAATAAAACTGCTAGAACTATTCTGATTGCTTTTCCAAACATTATAGTGAAAACAAAAAAAAAAGGAAAATTACTTGGAAAATTTTAGACAGAAAATGTTTCGAATAAAATATCTGGCGCTTCAATAAACATTATCATCAATATTGGAGCTAAATCCTGATGAGAAATCTTGCCATCAAATAAATGTCACTCTGCGCAGTCCATGGGAAAATATTCATAAAAGAATTTGATTGTTGAGCGTAAATTTCGATGTTTATCATCATCGTAAAAAAGTGTGTAAACCCTTCTCTTCGCTGATGAAATTTTACTATAAAACAACAGAGAAGTCCTGACGTGGCAGCAAGAACAATCTCCATTTGCTAGCAAAGATCTCAACATTGCCATCAAGCCGTGGTATCCCTCTCATCCAAAACTTGAAGAGCGCGCCAAATCAAGCTTTACGACTGCCAGCCATATGGGAAGTCTCAATCGCCGCTATCATTGCTCTCATCTATTCTTTTCAATGAAATTCTGCAGGAGGGCTAAAGCCTTTACGACATAGCATTCAGCAGCTATAAATTACTGGGTCTTCTATATCGGCATTTTATTACCACCACTTTAACAGCAAAGCAGCACTAACTGTGGCCATTCTTTTTATACTCTGTTTTAACTTACCTGTTCATCAATCGCACAAGATTCTTCCGAATTCTTTCCTGGCGTTAAAAAGATGGATGTTAGTTTCGTGTTTTGGGTAGTGAAATAATGTCATTTTTTCTAGCTTATGTACAAAATTTATTTTACATTGAATACTTTATGTGTTGTTATTTTTTTAAATATTTTAATGGTATATGCATGTTCTCTGTTACAAATTTCTTCTTTCACGATTATATTTTAGAGGGAGGGAAAACACGATGTGGAGATCTTGGTATACAGGTTATGACTGCTTCATAAGAGTGTCTCGTTATAAAGGTGGTAGCACACTTATGCAAGTTTCATTTTCATTTACATTATTGATTAATTAATTAAGCAGGGGGTAAAACAAATCCTCAGCACATTTATGCTAAGTTCCTATTTTCCATAAAGGTGCCCATAATGATAAAGGTTAACTTTATTCAAGTGAAGTGATTTTCCATAAAGGTAACAAACATATTTTTCATTTCCTGCGTAATACATAAGTAATGAAATTTAAAACTGAACTTGCAGAAGAGTGCGCCGGCGTAGAGTGTCATGACAGTTGTTTTTTGCAAGTTAGAAACTGATCATTATAAGGGTGCGAGCACACTTATATCAGGCCAACCTTACAAAGGTTTCTGTTTTTTAGAACAGCTGCAGTTTCGGATAAGGGCATTGTTCTGATGGAGCATCGTTATGAGTTGTATCCCAAAAGATTATCTGAAAGCCAGACTTTGCAATCAATTCCCGATTTGTCATCTTTGTATCATGGTTAATCCAAGGTAATTGAAAATACACTAAAGATAAACAATGTGCGCTATAATTAATTTAAAAATTATATTATCATTTTACCTGTATTTGTAAGCAGCTTAATCTGAAGCAAAAATTCATTTTAAAAGGTTGTATTCAAAACTAGAAGGAACGCACTGTAAGTAACGAAAGAATAAACATCATTAGAAAAGCAATAATTAAAGTTACAAATGGATTACAAAATGCTGTTTCAAGGGAACTTGAATTATGTCATTAACTCAAACTCGCGTAAAAGAATCACTAAGAAGGTTTTGCGTTTTATTGTATAAAGTTTATATATTCCAGATTATGTAAGTTGCGCATTTTTGTGGTTAAAAACAACTTCCATATGCAGGGGCATAATTTGCTTATCATTGCGGTTATTTCACATATTTTTTCCTTCCCCCCCCCATTTTCTGCTACTGTTTTATTATTGTTATTATTATTATTATTATTATTATTAAACTGAAGTTCTTTTTAAAATGAGTTTTAATTTTATTTAAAAGTAGAGATTCAGTTTTATAAATTGGAAATAGTAAATAGTAATTTTATTTAAGAAGACAATGAATAAATTTATTTGTTTGGTTTCCCGTATTTTTAATTTTCTATGTTTTTAATTTTTTTTAAAGTTTTTAATTGTACATTGAGTTATTTGATTGGGATTTCATGTTTTCAGATTTCAAGTCCCTTCTTTCCTTCTCTATGAATCCTCTCTTTTTGAAGAAATACACATAAAAAATGAACATTTCAGTTCTCATCCTCATTTTGTTGCTAACTAGCAAACCGACCCTCCCGAAGTGCTTCGCCGACAGCAATGTATTTTGCCTAGTATGTGTGTATATCACAGTTTTCAATTCCGTCATGTGTGGCGAGATGAGAGATACGTCGTTTTTCTGTACCCCCAACATCTAGAATGTTCCACTAAAAATAGAACAACGAAAAGAACGTGATGAGTGTTTATCAGGAAATCCGCCGTCGCTGCCGAGGTTGTGGGCGTGGTGACCTGTGAAGTGATAATCGTTTTGCCAGATCTTCTTGTCGGTGCAGGAAAGGGGATGTCTTGTTCATTTGGAATTGTTTGCTTTTGCTGTAAATCAAAAAGACGTGCTTGAGCCTATAATCTGTGTATAACGGATGTTAGGAAAACTTTAAAAAAATGTTGGGTGATTTTTATCTACGGCATTTGTTGTAATCATATGTCATCTTGGTTTAAAGATTTAAAAAATAATGATATAATTTTTAAATGTTGCAAATTGGCTGTTAAGCGGCGTGCAAAAGCTTCCATTTGTGTAATAATAGAACACAGTAGAACTGCTATATTATTTAGAATACTATTTGTGACATACAAATTTCTTAGAGGGTTTCTGTTCCTTGATTATCTTCTAGTCAAGTTTTTTAATCTATCTTTTAACACGTTCGCTACCAGCTACGAATTATCTCGTAGGTCGAAGTTTCTGTTTAGGCGCCAGCTACGAATTAATTCGTAGACTGTTTTTGTCTTGCTTACGTCACATACGATCAAACTCGTAGTATTTTCATGTTCTTTGAAGGTTTCTGGATTTAGAGATTAGAAAAAACACAAAAATTTGGCTCAGTTCTATATATATATAAAAGGAATGACTATGTCTGTCTGTGTATGTGTCTTTCGTTCGTGCTGAGCATAAGCTAATAGACCCAGGGCTACGAAATTTGTTACTTACGTTCACGTAGACAAGAGCCAGTGCAACTGGAAGTGATTTTTTCAAAATTTTAATATGAGTTTTTTTTTTTTTTTTTTTTTTTTTTTGTGTGTGTGTGTAATCGCATCAAATCGTAATTCTTTCTCATTATGTCAGCAACAATGGCACGCAGCCATTGTTTCTGATATATCGCTGTTGCCATTGTTGCTAATATCAGCACTGTTGCCACTCGGAAAAATGAGGCTGATAGTACTGTGAGGTTTTTAAATTTAATTTTAATGTTTCTGTTGGATACTGGACGTTTGTCGAGAGAAAGCAACGGGAAGTTGGTTAACTTGTTTAGGATGATTAATATTTGTAGTAAGGGATTGCTTAGTTCATTGTAATTTTTTTATATGTAATACATTTTTATTGAATTTTTTTTATAAAGTTGTTTTGCAGAGTAAAATTCTGTACAGTTTTTAAATTTAATGTTTGGTGTCCCTTTTATGCATTTTTCCTGTGCATTTAAAAGCCAGACGAAGGCTGCCCACGTAGCAGCTAGTAATTAATATAAGTATAATATAAATAATTATAAAGTAAGTAACACAAGAACTGTAAAAATAATTAAGCAATTTATAGTAGTCTTTGTTATAATAATTGTTGCAAAAATAATCAATCTTTTTTTACCTGAATTCAATCTCTTTCCCATAAATACATGTTTTGTATTTTTTTTTACAACTGATTAATTAAAATTTCTTGGCGTGGTGGAACCGTTTTTGGAAATGTCGTTTGGCATCGGACGTGTTAATCAAAGCAGCTATCCTGATTTCTTAATAAAGATGAAACCAATTATAAAAATATTTAATTTCCCCCCCCCCTTCAAATTTCGGATTCTACACTACTTCTACATTCTAAATAAGCATTTTTCAATCTATGTCTATCAGCATATCTTGCTTTAAAAAATGTTTAAGCATCGATTTAAAAATCATATTCTTTTGGATGATCGCAGACTGTGAAAGAAATCATAAAAAGGGCTGAAAGAATTGGTTTAAATTTTCTTGAAAATCGAAATTCAGAATGAAATTTAAAACAACGCATTCACATAAAAGCACCCTGAATCCAATAATGGCTATTTTTAGGATACGAAGTTCGATGCCGGCATTTTAAGCAAAGCACAGCTCTGGCATTCCGCATCAGAGAAATCCGTATATTCCTTAATATGACTAAATCCATCAAAAGGATTCTTTTTACCATCACCAGCCTCATTCACCTCACGCATGAGTTGTATGAAAAGTTCTGTGTAAGATCTTTTATGGTTGTCCTCTTATTCCTAATGTATCAACAATGCTCGAGGATTTTCTCCTGCAATTCTTTGTGTAGCGTTCGTGTCTCCGGCGACCTAACGCTTTTTAAAGTCACATTTCAGCCATTTCGTGCTACTATACTATATACAACTTGCAGAAGTACCTTTCCTTGACTTCCAAAACACGCGCATAAAACTGAACTTACTTTATTTGATTCCTTCCCCCGACTATTTTGTTTATTTCTCTGAATATTGGTCCCCTTTCTCCTCAGAATCTTCCGAACTGGATCGAAGCCAAATGTTTTCTTTCTAGACTCCATTAGCTTTGCCAAATGCACTTCCACGAATGTCTCCCATGTTTGAACACATATGAATAATTTTCAACATATTTAATATTTATTATATATAGAGTTCTTGAAAGAGTTTTACACTACAATAGTTTCCAGAATTCATGATCATTCATTAACTTATTTCCAAACAGAAATGATATTCTAATCGTTTATGAAATTGTTTATACTCTAGCTTTATTAAAATATAATGATTCTTCTCTAAGATGATCAGGGCTCTAGATGCTCTTAATAAATATTTGCCAGTTCTGAACTCTTGATTGGATGAATAAAATTATATGCATTAGTATGTAGATTCAAAAAGAATGATATCAGTTGCAATTATCAGCTATGTCTCCACGAATGATGCAGAAAAATATCAAATATGACGTTTTTGACGTAGATGAAATTTCTGAAAAATTTTGACAGCATTTTGAAATTTCGGAAAGTTGCAGAAAAATACAGCATTGTCAAATTTAGTTCATGTCCGTATTTTTACCCGTTACTTTATATCTGTTTAACAGTTGATTTATTTGACACTGTGCGTTGCTCTAAATGAGAAGGATCTTTTGAAATTTTTCGTGTACTCCTAATGTAGTCAAACAATTTCTAGCATTCTAAATCATACAAATAATTTTACATGGAAATTGCTCCTTCAGTGTTTCACTTAATTTCGATGTGAAGTCACCCAATTTTTTCACTTGGTTAATGATTACTTATTAATTATTTAGGTATGACTACATAAAAGCAAACTGTTGCTTCAGTCAGTTTGTATTTAGTGCGTATACTGCCATTTCCATTTTTAAAATTCGCTAGGTTTTATAATTCACAAACGTTTTAAAATTCTCAGACTTATTTCTATTTAGTTTGTTATATATATATATATAACAAATATATATATGTATATATAGCATAGTCCTGAAAAAGACTAACAGTTTTTAAAATGGAATAGCAAGCAGGCTGTGACAGCTGTTAAAATAATTCTTGCAGGAGCTTAATATGTGAGGTCAGGATTTGTCGTTTCGTTTTCTGAAGTTGTCAATCATTGGAATACTTTCAGAAATCACGTCAAAATATTCTCGAAATGTTTACTATTCGAAGCGATCATTTGTCGTAAGCGGAATACGCAATTAGCAGACACGTTCCAGAGCTCCGCTACTGGAATGGTTTTGCGTTCATGACTGATGGTTAGTTCTAGTTCTGCAAGCGTGATGAGATTTTGTCGACAACCCGCATCTTTCAATTTTCCCCAAAAGACAAAATGGTATCTGACGAATACGGTAGCCAGTCCATACCTTTTCGGACAATTTCATGACAATAGTGTAATACAGTAATGCAGTTGTTAAAATATTCTTCAAGGAACGTCAAACCTCATCAGTCTGATGAGATTTGTCACTATCTTACATAAATCACACTATTTGCTTAAAAATATTTATTATTTAAATAAATATTTTTTTAAAATGTCACGAAAGTTTTTTTTCCATCGCGGAAAAATAAAAAATAAAGCACGGGTACCTGATACCGAAAATGCTTTGCCATGTGTCTTTCTGATCAGAATAATACATTACTTGGTAAACAATATAACATTAAAAAACACCAATGATATTGTTTACGACAATTCCTTTTAAACTCACATTTCAAATCCAGTTAATAGTTAATATTCCGCGATATATAATTTTACGATAAATTTTACATAGGAAAAAAATATGTTGTATAATCAGGACGCTAAGCTGTCTGTATTTTAGTCAATATACGAAAATGATATCTATTATTAAGAAATAAAGAGGCTGTATGTGAACTCATTGCACTGTGGAAAGATCTTGACATCTAAGGCTGCTATCACACATTCGTTGTTTAGGAACAACAACTGTTTGGAACAATTTTTCTGCTTTGTCACAACAGCCAATCGCCACTAAGCTGATAGCATTTGAAGCTGATTGACTGAAAATGAACAACTTGCAGTTTTTTTCGAAAGGAAGGAAAAAATCGTGCGTCTTTCATTCAGTAGTAAACCAGGCAGAAAAATTGTCCGAAACAGTGGTTCGTATGAAACAAATGCATGTGTGATATGGGCCTAAAGCCACCAAATTTTGGACGCACGAAACTTTGCACCCGAATATGTTCACCTCGGGCGTGAATTTTTAATTTCGATTTTGTTTTATATTTTGTGAGAATTTAACGAATTTAAAAAGATTCATTAAATCAATGCATATAGTATTTCTACACTCATATCGTTATAATCGAGCATACTTTTTTTAGCTGTAGCACGAGAGATTAAAATTTGGAAACTGAATAGAATCAAAGAAGTGCTAAAAAAGAATTCCACAAAAATAGTCGTACAACTCTTCACAATGTCACGGAGTACAATCAGTAGTTACACTTCCACCTACTATGAACGTCAAAGACAACGGAATAGAAAGTGCAATCGAAGAGCGAAGCTATACTCGGAACTCACGCTGACCTAAGAGCTAATAACAACAACTCAGAGCAGATGCTGTCACCGACCTTATATAGTTTTCACCCTCCACGAGATATTTCTAGTACTTTCTGCTTCTCGAAATTACTGAAAAGCAATATAAGGGTGAAATTACGGTTACAGCTCAATCACATTAATAATTAATTAAATTAGTAATCATTTACATTTACTCAATTATAATACCTATTACGGTGATACAGGGACCTGACCAAAATGCCGCGAAATGGTCTCCGGGTGTGGCGAGTTTTGGCGATTTCTCGCTAAGTTTAGCGACAAAATAAGTCGTCCAAACCGTTGTCAGCTTTGTAATATCTCGCCAAATTACCGAAATATCCATTTACTCAATGTTAAATGAACTTGCCCCTGTACTCTTACTTTTGGAGCGTAGCTTCCATCTCTCCATTTTTCATGTTACATTACACAGAAAAATGTAATAATTTCACACATAACTACACTAAAATTACCTGTCTATGTGCAAAATTTGTAACAGTATTTTAGTAAATAAAAGACATTTGCTCACTAAACTTACCTTTTATTTTAAGTGTATTTATTTTTGTATTTTATTTTTTGTTATTCGCTTGTGCGACCAGCCTTGCGTCTGGCAATGCATTCGATTGGACAAGCTGTTTCATGTCACATCGAAGACTGGCTACCAGCTGTCATGCATTTAATTATCGCCTATGATGCTGTATCGAAAATAATATATATAATACAATAAGGATTTGAATGATGCTTTGCATATGATTCTCTTGAATGCATGACTAGTTTCAATTAAAAAATTCTGAAGGTGACAAGTTTTGCTGGTAGATAAATTTCTTATGGTGTTACGTTTTGCTGGTGGCTCATGTTTTATAGGAGTATCGTCTTTTGCTTACCAAAATAAGCATTTTTTTTTCTGAGCCATGAATTTCTACGATAAACTTTCCAAGGAATTTAGAATATAGTTTATCTTTATTTTGCTGAGACTGTCTGTTTTTCAATAATCAGCTCTGAAAATTTATTTTAAACAAAGGATGAAGTATAACGAACACTTTTTTTAATTTTATGATAGAGGAAAATTTTTCAGCATTTCAGAAAACTTTCTTTTACCTTGTTTTATTATTTATTATCTTATGTTTAGTTTTTTACATTATTTATTTTCTTTTGCCTTATTTGTCATCTTTCAGCCTTGATATTCTGCTGTCGCATGGCATAACTATAATTTGGTTGCCTAGTGTAATTTTCTGTAGGTACTTCTATTCATACATTATCGTTTGCAGCCGATAATTTAGTTCAATTTGCAAGTCATGCATTATTATTAACTCGCGAAGGTATATGCATATAATAGTAAATCCTTAATATAATTTGCATGGGAAAAATAAGTAAGCTTAAGTTAAATAACTATATAAAACAAAGTTTTAAACTTATATGGATATTCTTATAACTACTATGATATATTTATTATCAACTAGACCTCGTCGCATAATAAATAAGTTTTGTTTTCTGTGAATAAACACTGATTTCGGGTATGAATTCAAATTTCTTGGCTATCTTTTATCTGAGGTCTTTGAGTGGTTATTTGCTACCATGTAAAAATTTCTTAAGGAAATATTAAAGTTTAAATTGTGAGAAGTTTTTTTTTTTTGTAAAGCTCTTCAATTTCTATACGTCTCCTCTGCTTTGCAGTCATTAAGTAATTAAGGAAACAAACTTTAGTGAGAACCACTTATCGTGTTATCAATGTGGAAACAAAATCTGAAGACATCTTTGATAGTTTCAGGGGTGAATGCGGTCAGCCTTTTATTTAATTGTTAAGTAATTAGTTTTTAGTCTGTGAATATAAAAAACTACTTATATTCAAGTTTTAGTATTTATAATTTTTTTGTCCTTTTTTTAATTTATAAACACATTATAAAAAATAATCTAAATCTAAATTAATGTGCAGATATATATTTCAAGTTATGGAATAAAAGGGAGATAGTCTTTAAATGTGCATGGTGCAAAACATGTTAAGAACAACTGCTGTAACAAATAACAAAATTCATTAATAGCTTCGTAAGTCAGCTCTGTAGAAGGCTTCTCGACTTACACTGAACGAGTATATTGAGTGTTTCCATTCCACTCTTCCCCAATTGCAACTTCTGTCGTCATTTAATCGTAGAAGTAATTTGCATTCTTTTAAAGGTTCGTGGAAGAAATAAAACATTCTGTAAGGGAGTAATATAAAAGTAACGTTTGAACCAAATCAAACATGCATACATTAAACCTTATATGTTTATCTTTTAGGACTAGCTTCTCCCTCCCTCGAGCTGATTACTTTAGCTCTGCTTCTAAATTATACCAACATTACTCGTCTCGCGTATACTTTTAGCATAAAAGTGTCCACTGAGATCGTCCTAATCAAGGACCCATTCGTATTTAAAGGGCAAAAATGGCGTCTCGGTTGACCTTGCGGTTTTGCGCGAACGAACGCGAGTTACAGTAAAACAAAACATGGTGGATAAAACAAAGGATAAAAAAGAATAAGCGGCTGCGTGCAGATGCTTGATCATCCGCGTACACGCTTCGTGCTCACTTAAAACCTGACATAAAATTGGATCGGCACGTGACCCTGTTCGTGTTCTAGCATGTCTTCCCCTAAAAATGTCCCGGAGGGCCATTACGTAATGTTTGTGTAGTACTTCCCACATGTTGGCTTTCTGGCAACCGACTGCATTATTTAGAAATTCGAAGTTTGTAGCACTTTTTCCAACCAGCTACTACATTAATCTGAATCTATATGCTAGTTTTATCCTTAATTTTTAAAGAATCTGTAAGAATTTTGAGCTCAAGCTGTCTATTTTGGCATTATTTACAGATATTAATGTCATTTTGATGCAAATAATGTTCAAACAAATTCAGAATGCTAGTTACTGTGTTCTTCTACATAACCCACATCAAAGTGGCGGTCTCTCGTAGTTCTCTCTTCACTGCTAATATTTTATAGCGCTGCACGAAATTCAGAATAAATGAACGGGTAATGAAGAATTTGACCAAAACTGGACGGTCATTTGAAATTGTAATAGGAACTACAATAATAGTCAGTTCTTAAATTTTAAAAAAGTACAGTCTGAAAACTTTACAGTACGATGTAACAACACATCGAAGGTCAACCAAATTTACTACGAAATTTTGTTAAATAGGAAAATATGACACCCAGTTAAAATTAAAGAAACAGATAATTCTGCCGTTTCAGCGTGACATTAGAAATCCTTTTTATTAATCTACAGCAAAGCTTCAAATGTTTACGAATATTATCAGTTGGATATTTTGTAAATAAAGTATATTTTTATTTATATTAATTAACTACATTCATAAAAATAAGTAAAATAAAGATTTAAACAATTAAGAAGCCAGTTTTTTAGCTTTTAAATTGCTCAGTTTGTAAATCAATAATGTGCTGAGAAATTTGATATTTTAATTGAATACCACATTTTCTCGAATATATTTTGCCCAAAACTTTTCATTGCCAGGTTCTGAAATTAAATTATTCGCCTTTCTCGATTTTTCGATGATAAAATTAGTGCACGAGGAAATATGTTGTTCGTCAGTACCTTGGGTATTTCTATGCGCGAGGGCATGTGAAAAATAAGCGGCTGTGAGATTATTCCCAAATACGCGCGATATATCTGTTAGTCGTAAATCTGTAATGCAAGCTGTATTCGTATGCCTCCACTCTGGTGCTTAACTGCTATGCGAGTTCAGCTCGGTTCATGACCAACAAAAGATGTATTTTGTGTAACAACAATTTTCCGTCAACTGCTCTAGATCTTTTCCTTCCCTGTCTGTCAGTTTCCGAGCTATGGTTATGTCAACGAATTTTATTTTACAGGTCCAGGATTTTATATGTTTTGTGAAAACAATGTACCACCACCGAAGTTTACTGTGTTCATTTTAAAATGAAAATTACATTACTAAATATGCAATCGCTCAGTATATAAAACATATTGTTGGGTTCTACGGGTTCGTGGATTTCCGGTAATTGATGACAACACTTGATGAAGAATCAAAACAAAATTTATTCGTCGGCAAACAGTGTTACACAAGACAGTTCCAAAAACGCGTTTACACTCGTCTAGAAAACTACAACAAACACGGGGAAACAATTAGCAACACAGCCTTCAGTGCATAACGGGGAAGACAGCTTCACAGCAAAGCGCTAAAGTATAGCTCTCAACTCGGTCGATCGCTGTCAAGCTAAGCTCTGAACAAGCCACACTAATCTCTGAACTCGAGACTACTCTCTCCGAACAGGCAGGATATAAATATATATATATAGCTTTAACTTGCTTTCGAGAATGTTCCCGAGAAAACCGCTAAGAATGCGTTCTAGAATGTTCTCGCTCCGTCAATGGCATATTGCAAATTTTGTCGCCATATATCGCCAAATGGGCGACTTCGCGTCAAATCTGACACTCCTGGTTTTTCCTGCCATTTTCTGGCAACCCTAAACCCGCTTTGCCAGGGAAGCTATCTCACCACAACTGGATATTTTGCAACAATATTGATTTATGTGAGTACATTCGTTCTTTTTCTTCGTGTAAACGTAAATTTGAGATAATTTACTGTAGAAACGTTTCCTTGAAAGAATTCCTCGTGCTTTTCGACGATGAAGCATCATTAATTTTTTTTCTAATTAAAATTAGTTAATTAATTCTTGGTTAGTTAATGTTCTGTGTTTTCTGTTGCAGCTTTCCAGATCTTAAATGGTTTTACACATGTGCAACTTAAATATGAACCACATTTCCTTTGAAACTCTTCCGCGAATTCATCTCTCTCTCTCTCTGGCAGATGGACTTCATGTGCTTTACTCTTATCATAAATAACGCCTTTAACCGCGCGAACGCGCCCAGGTCCCATTCCAGTTACGCACCGCAGTAGGCGCATACGAACACAACTTGCATTACTTACGACTTTACAAATTTAGGACAATACCGCTCGCTGTTGTTGTGACTAATCTTACTTGTGTGACCTAATGAGAACAAGCCCGCGATTTTTATCGTGGCAAAGAGTACAAGACAGCATCTCTCGTTGGACAGCATATAGGTAACAGTACGATTCTGCCCAGTTCCACCCCAGGTTTGAGCGAGAGTACCCTGGGGCGCGGTTCGAAGCACTCCCACCCCTTTTTTTCTACCACACGAGGAGACTTGGCTATTGCCCCCATGCCGCAAAGACACATCCATGCTTTCTCCAGGATTCGAAGTGGGCCCTTCGGTTCGGTAGTCAGGATCACTAATCACTACCCTGTTGAGCCGGTTATAATATATATATGTAATAATTCCAAATGTGTAGATGAAAACATTGGAACTTTTAAAAGTTTTCGATATTGCGTAGATGAAGGAGAATATGGTATTTTAACCTTTTCGCTGTAGATATGGCTGGATGGATAAGGCAGGAATAAGACAAAACTAAGTTCGGCGAATCACCATCTTTATTCTTACACATCTCAAATCATTGTTTTGGCAGACAAATTACTTTTCAATCGTCGTTGAATACAGTAATTTTATATAAAATGCGCAGGTAAAAAGATTCGACGTCATTTCAGGCAGGAAGCATAAGCGGCGCAGAGTTGTTTGCATTGTAGAAGTCAGGGGAAAAAGGGAAGCGAAGTGCTCGTGACTCAGTATTTATGCTTCGCAGGTGCAGAAAGTATTCGAAGCCATGATTGGTCAATATTAGTTTTAGTTATCTTTTTCAAGCAGTGTTATGTAATTTGGAATGATCTCGAATTTGGGAGAACAGATGAATTTAGGGGGAGAGCACCAAATTTATAATGTTAATTTTGAGGTCGCCAATTATTTTTTAAAGCAGCTATCATATTTTGTTATATCTTACACACGCGCACACACACACCGCTGGACCGTTGCTCTTTCTTGTATATAGATCGATGCCACTAACCGGAAAGAAGTTAAAAAAATAAGCTCCATTCAGGAGTTAAAAAATTGAATTTCTTTTCCACAGCTTCCCTTATTTTTATGGATTTTCGTAAGTGATTTGGTTTTTCAAAATAGTGGCTAGACCGATTTCGTTGGCAGCAGAAAGGTTTGACTTCGCAAAATTTTCGCTGCTGCTTCGAAAAAAAAGAGCTGTATTTGGGCGATTTTCCAACTGTTGGATATATGTGATAGTTAAATGCGGAAACTAAACTGTGGCATATATTTTAAACTCTTGTAGCAATAGATGTTACGTATTAAAATCAAGAGTTGCCCTTAAATTGTAACAAAGTCCTTTTGTGTTCGTCTCGACAGTATAAATGTAGAGAACTCGAAAACTGGTTTTAAATTGATCTGATAATTTGCCGTAATTACTTTTTTTCATTAAACTGTAACAAACTAAAAAAATTTTTAATTTAAATTGTAGTCTGAAAACTTCAGACTATAGTGTCATTTTTGAAAAGTTAATAATGGTGAAATTTCAGAAAATTGAAAAGAGTATTTAGAAAATTAAAGATATAAAAATCATAAGATCAAAAAATTATATTGGTATGCAGATTTCAGTTCATAAAATCATTAAGGTTTTTTATCAAACCATAAAGTAGAAAAAAAATCATTAATGGTATGGGCGAGATTCGACCTCCAAACCTCCCAATTACACCACGAACCATGAAGACAGGCTGTAAGGAAGGAGGAAATTCCTTATTTAATTAAATATTTAACACCTACAGTAATTTTAAGCTAATCAATTGACATACTCCTACTGGTCTAAAAATATGTCATCTATAAATTAAAGTTATATGTTAAAACTGGCAAACTGTCTTCGGTATGGTATTGCTTCATTGTAAATTAACGCCATGTGCTTATATGTGCATTTATCGATTGAAGAAAAGACTCTTTAATCAATAACTACTTAAGACGTAATTGTACTTATTCCAGACGTAATTAAGCTTTTATTTCGTTGGATCGTTTGAGCAAGAGACTTGCAACAAATATTTCCTTACAAGTGTCAGTACTTTCTATTTTGCCAATGCAGGAAATCTAGGAACTAAACGCAGTAAACGCGTCGAAGAGTTTTCTTCGATGTTTCTGATACAAATTCTCTAATGATTTTTGTGAGGATGAAAATGCAGATTTCTCAAAATGCTGCAGTCATTTTGCAAATCATAGTAAATACTATCAAATTCTTCCTGAAAGATCTGATTTCCTCAAAAGCAAACGGGCCACATGCCTCTCCCCTTTCAGTAGTCCTAAATTACCCTATTGAAAGAGAAACACAGTAATGTAAAATTTTAAATTAGGAACGGAAATAAAAGCAAGCTTAGTTTGGCGTAGATTTTAAATAAAACTCTGTGGATTGCAAAGGCGATCAGATACAAGCCTCTCTTCTTCAAGAGCAAAAAAAAAATGTTTTCTTTTTTTAACACTACCCTTTTTTCCCCCATGAAGAAGACTGACTTGTCCCTCATCCGCTTTTCGAAATTATTGATAGAATGTTATTTAAAATCTACACCAAATTAAAATTGTTCTCTCCTCCTCCCCAATTTTAAACATTTTAGAATGTTTAAAATATGTATTTTATGTATTTGTTTTGTACACGTGAAAGTGTGCAGTGCCCTCGCCGAGACTTGAAGCCTGGAACTCTCGAGTACATGTCGAGTATGCTTCCAGTTACACCACGAAGGCATACGAAAAGGAGGGAGAAAGTGCCTTATATACTCCCCCTTTTAAAGCGAGACTGGGGATTAGAGGACCCAAATCCTGGTGGTGACGAATTACGTTTCAGTTCTAAATTACGAATTACGTTTCAGTACCTGTAGCGTCATTGAATACGCGTTGAGTATGCTTCCAGTTACACCACTAAGGCATGCGGAAAGGAGGGAGAAAATACCTCGTAGTTTAAACTCTAACTTTTAAAAATACAAAACCAGAAGCAAGAATGAAACATTAATTTTCACGTTTTAATTCTTGTATACCTTTCTGTAAAAAACAGACAGTGGTCATTTGAAATTACAGAGAAATACAGTGTAAAAAAACTAAAACCTTTCTTATTTAAAATTATAGATTACCGAATTATGATCGAGATGATATATTTTTTAAACAATTCGAAAATGAGTATTTAAGTCGTTCGGGACACAAATACTATCAGAAGAAAGAATTTCTTCTACATCTGAATAAACTGCATTTTTGCGTCAACGTTTTATTTATATACTTGTTGACTAGATTATACTTTTCTTTACACCCTTTCTCGAGAGCGGGAGAAGAGAATAAGATCACGTTTCAAAGGTGTAGGTTTTATATTTTACACAACACTTACTAAACTGAAACGCCAAAAACAAAAAGTTAAACATATTTTTTTAAATAACATTGAATGAGAAATATTGAATAGCAAAGTTATTTTACGAAATATTTTATGTGAAATTTGCTTTACACGAAATATTGCTTGTATCAGTGAATTTAAAAATTAGAAAGGGGATTAGAATGCACTTTTGTAACATATTTTTTTTCCAAGGTAACAAAAGAGTTAGTAAAATTATTAAACATGCAGCAGAAAATTCAATGAAATGTTAAGTCAAAAATGGAGACAGAAAGCAGACTGATCGTTGTTAATTGTGAAAAACGATTTTATTCTTTCGTATTGAATTAAAAAGTTTTAATTTCCTGGTTGGTAAAATTTCGATAATATTTAGAAAATAATGATACTGTCTCAGAAAGAAATGAATCAGTTTTTAGCATCTTTATAAAGTTAGATATTGTAAATGAACCAAAGTGCATCAACGGTCCTCTTTTATTTTAGAAAATTTAGAGCTGTATATGACCAGATTTCGTAACTGTTACCCCACGTATGAAAATAAATGTAATTATATAATTTTGCATTAGATAAAAGAAAGTTTTGTAGTTTTTATACTGTAAATTACAAGATTATCTCGCATTTTAACGGCATATAATAAATAATATACATGTGCTAATTTATAAGTATTTATGCGCATGCATAATATATATATATATATATACATGAACAAACGTGATAGCAAAGTAACAGAACAGAAACAAATAAAAAAGAAGCATTCTCTGAAAAGAATATCATAGTTATGGAAGAGGAAAAATTACCTAAGCAAGCCATAATTTAGGGAAACATTTTGATGACAAATGCGTTGGAACAACATGCTTTTCATAAACAGCGTTCAAATAATTAAAAAACAATGGACGTTGATTGGGTAAGCTGTGATCATCAATCCTTGCTGTTTCACTTCAAGCTTTTCACTAGGTACCGTTGCTTTTCACTTTCAATCCTTGCTGTTTCAGAAACCATGCACTTAAACGGAAGTTCTGTGTTCATGTAGGGGTATTGTTAACACTGCCAAAATTTCATTTATTTATAAGAATAAATATTAATCTTAAGACAATGCTTATTTTAATCATTATTTTAGTATTTAGTAGACCTTTTTATTTTATTTTTGGAATTTGTCCTTGATGTCGAATTTATTAAATGCTAAACTGCGAAATACCGAGATTTTTCTCGCGAATTTTGCAATTTTTTCATGAGGTAAAATTATTGTCTTAAAAAAGAACATATCTGAAAGTTTTCAGATTTTAACGCTCGTGCAGAAGAAGGGCTTGTTAAGGTTTTTTTACGTTTTCTCTGAACACGCAGTCTACCAGTGCGCTCTTGCACTCCCATCTGCTATTTTTTTTTCCAACTTAATTACTAAGTATCGTTTTCTTTGCACTTATGCCGTATATAATTCAACAGAAAAATCACGAAATTTCCAATAGCAGCATATATTTAGAATTCCCGACGCAGTGTTATGTGTAGCCGTACATTTTTATATTTTTTGCAAATTTTTCTCATTTCATCATATCAATGTTCAGTTTTCTTAGTAAGGTGGCTTACAAAACTTTTTTGTC
Source organism: Stegodyphus mimosarum (assembly GCA_000611955.2). Taxonomy (NCBI): domain Eukaryota; kingdom Metazoa; phylum Arthropoda; class Arachnida; order Araneae; family Eresidae; genus Stegodyphus; species Stegodyphus mimosarum. The sequence continues at coordinate 748,135 of KK117081.1, read as the reverse complement.
TTTTTATTATTAGGTTCTTGTGTGCTAACTTTATTTTTTAAATATCACGTTCTTCGCACTTACGCCACATATATTTCAATTATAGTAAAATCTTTACAAGCAGCATATCTTTAGAATTCCTGGTAGAATGTTAGACGTTGCCGTACGTACTTTTATATTTCTTACATTATTTGATGATTTTAATGACTTCTCTCATGATTTTAATACATCGTTATTTAAATCAATCACATTAAAAAGTAGAAAACATATTCTTAAGAATTGTGTTTACTCCTTTTAAATCGGTTCGTTTATTATTCAGTAACCTTCTAGATTAAATTTGAAAGTATCTTAAGCTTTACTGAATGGCGCGTGGGAAATAAAAGTATTTTATTTCCGGCCGCAGGCAGCACATTGCTCTCATGGAGCCGTGTTTATTAATTACAATTCAAAGGTAAATAAATGTCTTATACGTTAAAAACGTTGTAGTTCGAACAATTTTGCCACTGCTCGCTTTCAAATCGTTGAGTTTGTTAATCAAAAATTTATTAAAGTTATACAAATATGAAATAAATAATAAAACAAATTTGAAATTCAAAATTCGGGCTTCACAGTGCACAGGTGAAAGACTACGTTATTCAAACTGTGATGTCTCTAGGTACCGTTGTTTTTCACATCGCCGGGAATATATATGCATACATGCAGATTCTTCATTTTTTAAAAGTAATATAGGGCGATAATATTTGATGGCAATAATTTGAAAAGTGATAAGTTATTTATAGTGAATTAGCTCAAAATCCCATTGCGAGACTAATAGTAGCTTTTGAGCTAATAAATATCTGTATATGAAACATAATCATTAAATTTCCGTATTTATTTTTGGTAACTGCTTATTCTTAAGTTTTTTAGACAGTTGTTAGTCCAAAGGGATTTAGTCCCGAAGGACTATTACTTTCGTTTTGCGATTTTGCGTCGATTCACTCTGAATGCCCGTTTCACTTTTCAAATTGTTGCCACTAAATGTTATCGCTCTGCATTAAATTTTAAAAAATGAAAAATCTGCATAAATGTATGCATGTTTCTCGCATTGTGATAAAACCTAGAGCCATCGAATTTTGAATGACGTAATCCTACTGCGAATATGGGCATCTGGAAGCCCTAATTTTGAATTTGAAATTTGCTATATTATCGATTTTATGTTTTGTAACATTTCAACGAATTTCTGATTAACAAACTAAATGATTTCAAAGCGAGCAATGGCAACACTGTACGAAAAAAAAAACATTTTTATCTCCAGCGCACGAGACTTACGGAAATTCTAAAGATATGTTCATTTTAAAATGATTTTGCGATATTGATTTTGAACTGAATTTTATGGTTCGATTACGTAGTACATGATATTTAATAAAAAAAGGTAGCACACGAAACGTTAAAAAAACGCGCCTTTGGACGTAATTTAAAATCTGAAATCTTTCAGATTTTTTTTTTTTTATATATAATTTTTTCTTTCTTTTCCCTATAGTTCAGCTGAGTCAGTTACAAATTTTTCGTTTCCTTTTTCAATAACTCTTTGATTTCATATATATTCTAAACGTAATTTTTCTTTCTAGTATTACGACATATAACACTTAACGACATCTTTGCAACATTTTATGGCTTTTCCTCTTCGCAAAAATACGATAAAAGTTTTAAGAATTAAAGCTCGGTGGTTTTTACAAAAATACTGCATTTTTGTGTTTTTGTTTTTCTGGCCATTAACAAAGTTACATATATTTACGTGATGAAAATATTTATGTGATGTGTTTATGTGTTTTAAATATTTAATGTGATGGAATTATTGGCTCATATCAAAGGTGTTTTAGGTTTGATTCATACTAATTTACGGAAGGAAATATGCAACAAGTGCAATAAAAATAATTCTTTCATACTTTTTTGGAGTCGATACCTGTATTCGAACTAAATTCGAAAAGTTCTTTATTTAAAAAAAAAAGGATTCTGCGTTTGTTAAGTAAGAATACAGCGCCACCTATTGGATGTAAAGAGAAACTCTCACTTGGCCTTATGGATTCGGCTAAGCAGCATGTAATAGTGCTGAATGTAGTTAGTTACTGTAAATAAATTAGTTAGTTCTTTGTTCATAGAGTCCACTTATTAGTTTAGAATCATAGTACAGCGTTGAAATCTAGCGTTTCCTTCCACCGTAATGAAAAATGCCTTTCCAATCAATTCTTTTCTGAAATTCTCTAACATGCATCAAATATTAATTTCCTTTTCCCTAAGCCTTTTTCCGCAGCCGCCATATTCTTTCATTAAAACAAAAAGGGGAAAAAAAGGAATTCTGTTCATATGACTCAGGCTGTATTAAAAGATGGAGGGAAAAATCTGTAAGTGTGTTTGAGAGTGAGGAGGGGAAAGTGTTCCTGTCTGTGGAAAGAGAAAAAGAAATAAATACGTGATGAAGAAAGTTCCGACTTAAAATGATGCTGAGATGGGGATTTTTTCAATGTTTGGAACAGTTTCTGACAACGCTTGCAATCGTCTATCAAAAAAGGGAGCGAAAAACTAGCCGTTATTACTTGTTTCCTTTCTTCTTGTGCAGCAATTTTGCTTGTGAAAAATGGCAACAAGAAGTGTGTTTTTTTCTCTTTACAATAATAGGGACTAAAATAAGAAGAATCACAAAAGGTTAAAAGTTTTTTTTTTACGAAAATATACATTTAAACTGTCACTTACTTATTGTTTTATCGGTATAAATAATATTTTTATGTAAGTAAATGGGCTTTTAAATATGCAAAATTCATAAATATCATACCAAAAATCTTATTAATTCTTATGTAGTCTTAACATCGTTAAATTTTGAGAAATTATTTTTCTACTATTTTAGTAGTAGAAATCTGTCGAGAATATTTGGATTTCAGATTTCTGCAATAGTCATGATGCAAAATTCGGAAATATCGTACCAAAAGGCTTGTTAATTCTTATGTAGTCATTTGTATGTAAAATCGTTAAATTTTGAGAGATTATTTTTGTACTAAAAGAATCAGTGTCGAGAGTGCCTAGATATTAAATCTAGACCTTATGCCTTATGCCTAGGACCGGTTTTAATCATATAATAATTTTAGTTGTTATAATATCATAGTTATTTCAGTGATATGTGCATTAAAATACGAGTAAGAAGTAACTAGTGCTTTTTGAGTATAAGAAAAGATAAATTAGAGAGAACTTTTGGCGTAGTATTTCTCTGAATTCTAAAAATGCGGTTCAAAAACTTAATGTAAAAAATAGCTTTTTTTTTTAAAGTATTCGATATGAACATTTACCTATTTCTGTCAAACTAGAATAGGAAGAGTGTAGCTTTCATATATCTTCATTAGACAATTAACCATACTTACAAGTTAATAAGAAATACACTTGTTCTGTTCTTAAGTGACTTAATTTATTACATTACTGTTATCTTGTTTTAATTTGAAAGCAAACATAAAACTTTTATAGTATAAAGAATCTAAACAGATCTGATGTACGACAGTTTGCTAAATCGCTTGCAGAGTCTATGCGATATTGCCTATGCCTTATTAAACCTTCGCAAGTTTCTTCTCTTCACGTTTAATTAGAAGTTTAGAACTCTGTGAAAAGAAGTAAAATTGCGCTAAAAGTTTTATCAAACCTACGTCTTGTTGATATAACTAAAATTTAACAAAACTTAGCCACCGGTACGTGTCTTAAGAGTATAGATCCTTAAATACAATATGCTAAGTAATTAATTACTTAATAAGCCTGGATCCAGTTGTCCTCTTCTAGATCAAAGCTCTATCAAGTACAGGATATTATTCACCAAAATTAAATCGACTCAGGAAATTAAACTGCTTCTGGCGCATTGCCAGGTTTTCTAAATTACGCATTTACTCGCTATTTAAACTCAGACTAATCTGCATTCTGTTGAAGGCTGACGGTAAGCGTATGAGCTACACGAAAGAATATATAAAAATAACTTATTAGCTAAAATAAACCTTACAACTTGGCACTAAACACGCAAAGGCTTCGACTGTAACACGTTAATATTGATTAGCATTATCTAATGTAGCTCTCTAATTAACAAAAAGAACTTGGCAAAGAATTAAATGCTAATAATAGGCAACAGGCAGTTGCATAACGTAAATAAATCTGAAGTACTGCGAATATCCTCAGCTGCGAGGATGATAGTGATAAAACATAAGCGTCGGCCGATGTAAGAGGAACAAAGTGAAATTCTAAAATATTCTAGCTAAATGATAGAAAATGTAGCTCTTTTTGTGTCATCGCATTTCGTTATTTAAAGATCAAATTTATATGAAATTTTTTGGTATCTGTAATATTTTTGATAGTACAGTTTAATATGCACTGATGAAACAAGGACAACCTCGAAAATTTCTTAAAAGAGTATGACACTTATGTTTAGAAAAAAGAATCTCCCAAGTCATTCACTTTTCATAACTGTAGGTCAAGAAATCACCTTCTTCTTTGGGTTCAAAATAAAAACGGTTCAATAAACACCTTAGAGGCGCCCGCATCAGTAGCTGAGTAGTCAAGGGCGCTGAATACTTCGGAATTTGAACCGGGTTCGATCCCAACAAGCCGGCAGGCTGCTTAATGGCTTTGTGGTTTTCTCTAAATTTAATATGAATGCAAGCCATTTTACCTCAGAAAATCCTCCATGAAGACATCCCTTCCTTTGGGCAGATAGCCCTTTTATGCTTTCATTGCTGTCAATTAACCTAACCGAGCATATTGAAGACGTTTCATATCCATGGAAATAATTCAGTTCTGGCTAACCCTCTTCATCAGCAATATTCCAAGAATTTGTTTTCTTTATTTTGCTTTTCGTTCACTTTTCGATCAAAGAATGGTTCGAGGAACTTCGTTTTCTTTCATTTACGTAGAATATATTCTCAAATTTCTCTGTTATTTTTACTTTTAGCACCTGTTCCTTTTTTTTTTTTTTTTTTCATTTTCATTTACGCAGCTAAAGAACAAGATTCTTTTTTACCTTTAAAATTAAATTCCTGAAAATTTCTCACATTATGATGCCTCCATTGGTTATTATTTATTAATTACTCTAACATTTATTATCAAACTGATGTGCTTCAGTTCGTATAAGAAAAATCAAATCGTACTGCGCAAACTCTCAGCACACTGTCTGCAATTCTTCCCATCTTGCCACCTTAATTTGTGTCTCCTTATGCCTCAGTAAAGTACCCCCACAAACAATATCTCATCTCAGTGTCCGAGACCATAACATTCATGGAGAACCGTGCAGAGGTTAATGACTTACTACTTTTATAACTTCTCTCCGCCTCATCCTGTTTCCATGGTAACCGACTTCTAGCATTCCGGGAGATGAAAAATTATATTCGGGTAATGCTTGCTGTCTTTCGCATTCAAATTCCACGCGTGAGCGAGCATCCTGGGAAAAGATGGTAAGGTATTTGGAGGTTTGTTTTCGAAGCTTCGAATATCTGCTACCCCCTGAGATGTTCCGGGATTATTCTGTTAGCAGGAAGAAAAGAAATAAAGACAAAATGCCAGATGTCTTAAGATTTTTAACCGAAGTATTAACGTAATGGAGTTTGAATGTTTTCTGTGTTTATGACACTTCAATTATCGAGATTAAATGAAGAGTGCCACGTGCAAATTTATTTCTTAAAGAGTAAATGTCATAGGTTATTAACAGTTATTGCGCGCGTGATAAGTTTCCAATTTCAGATATTATTCTCGCTACATTGGAGAGATACTTAATGCGAATAAAATAACACTTGATGCCAAAAATGAATGAGGGAATTACAAATAATGAAATGCAGTCTTGTCCAATCTTTATTAAAACAAGTGAACGAATATGAAATATTGCAAACTGTTCGTAAATTTAGTTTATGTTCAGCGACTATATAAGTTATGTGAAATATATGTACTAAATTTAAACTTAACTGTTGCATAAGTACGAGCACCATATACCGAGTTGATGAATTCGTAAGAACTGTGTGTTATGCATATCGAACTAGTGTACATATAGGTTAAAATATGTATAAGTAATTGTGGAATCAGTTTTTGTTTAGTTAGTATAGAAGTAACGTGAAATGTATGCCAAATGTGAACTGAAATGCTGAATAAGTAATATAATAGCATAAACAATATGTATCGAATAACTGAACTGGTATCAATTTTTTAAACGAATATACAGGGTGTTTATAAAGTCGCGGATCCATTTTGATGTTTAATAACTCATAAAATAATGAAGATATAAACAAACCTATGGCATTTATTGATGGAATAACTTATATATTTTCCTTTTCAGGTTTGAATATCTTTACTTTTGTGAATATCGTCTTTGCGTGTGGTTAATTTCAGATAATTTCATTTTTCAGTCTAAATATCTGTACTTTTCCAAATATCGTCTGCTTATTAATTGCATTTTTCTCTCTTTTGTTTTTGGCAACTATACCGTGAGGCACAAAGGGATTCCCCAAAGATTAATGTGTGTGGAATGCACGACCGAGTCAATGGACCTTTCTTTTTTACAGAAAAGACAGTCTCTTCAGTGGTATAAGACATGTTGGCAAACTTTGTATTTCCACAACTACAAGAGTTTCAGCCACATGTCTTTTTGCAAAAAGATAGTGCGCCACCTCATTGGGGTACCATCGTTCGTAATTCTTTGAATGACCATTTTACAGGAAGATGGATTGGGCGAGGAGGTCCAATTCCTTGGCCACCCAGAGCACCTGATATAACGCCGCTGGACTTTTTCCTTTGGGATTTGTAAAGGACAACGTTTACAGGAGGAGAGTGTCGAACATTGATTACCTAAAAGCCAGAATTACAACCGCAATAGCCTCTGTAGATGCCGACATGCTTGCTGGTACCTTTTGTGAAATTGAATATCGACTTGATATTCTCCGTGCGACGAAAGGGGCACACCTGGAAGTTCATTGACAAGGGTCTTGAAACTTTTAAAGTCTATCTAACCATTTATGTTATTAATTTTAATCTATCTTTATTATTTTATGAGTTATTAAACATCAAAATGGGTACGGGACTTTATAAACATCCTGTATAATTATTGTAAATACAATATAATGTAAAATATGTATCCGTAATGTGTGTCACTCTGTATCAAAGTATTATAAACTTCTGAATATTTTTAATTAGCAATCTCAATTCCTCTATTCCTCGGTTCCTAACATCAAAATTTCTTAACGTGCAATCGTACCCAGTCGTTATCAATAAATACGAAATTGATAACTACGCTGGTAGCATAACTAAAGCTTTCGCTGTAGTTGACTAGAAAACAAAAACAATTTTAACACAAAAAAGTATATTTTTAATGAAATTGTATGTTTTCTGGTAGCGCAATGGCTAGCGCGTCGCGCAGCAGCACCAGAGATTCGGGGTTCGATCCTCGGACTGGGAAAGGTTGACTCAGCCTTTCATCCCTTGAGGGGTTCGATAAAATGAGTACAAAGTTCGCTTGGGGACTAAACACCGCCAGTCCTGCGACAGGCTTTCCACTTGCCCAGGCAAAGATGCACAAGCACCCCGGAGTCCACGGTCTAGAAAGCAGATATCAGGGCACTGCCGGCCGTGGCCCTCTAAGGACTGTTTGTGCCGTCGAGGTTTTAGTTGTATATTTTATATTACAGAAATATAAGCGTAAGTCAGCTTATAAACATTAACTTAGTATAGGATTTCTCAGATTGCAAGATTTGTTTTACTTATACATACACTCGTGCCCAAAAATTAAGCAGCAAACGTTAAAGAAAAAGTGAGAATGTAAAAAGGGGGATTAAAACATACATATGAGGTAGAAGTTGCATCGCCGAATGCAAATAGGCAACCTAACTGAGCATAAAACACAATCCCATGGTCACTTCGCCTTGAAAAGAAACATTGCCGGATCTATACGTCAGTTCGCAAGCAGCGATAGTTTCGTATAATCATAGATAGCCAACTGTATTTATAATGTATTTTTAATTGAAAACATTGATAGGCAAATGATTAATAGGCTGTATATTGGCATTCTTGTAAATTTAAACCAGAATGTTGAATATGGAAAGATAGCCTAAAAGCGCTAACTTTTTTCATCTCTATGTGCTGCTGTATTTTGTAACACAAATAAATTGCTGTCATTTCGGCTGCAAAATGTTGGTACCTAGTTTCACATTTGTATTTCGGTGTAAAGTTAAATTGCCGTCGTTTGAGTTTCAGTCTCCCCGTATCTGAAACCCATGTGACGCCTTGAGTTTGGATAATGCCGCAAGGAAAAAACAAATCGAAATTCGCAATTCCTAGCTACTAAGTTTAAAGTCGTCTGCCGAAACAAAGAACAGAATTTCCCGCCGCTTCGAAAAGAATTCCAGAAGCGATGGAATCCCGAAATAAATGTGTCGCTTCGAAATTTTCTGCTCGAAATTCTACACATTCGAAATCACTTTTCTCATTCTTGTTCTGTTTTAGTTATTTATTTTTATTTTGTTTTATTTTTTCCCAATCACTGCTAGTAAATTTCATTCCAAGTCAAGCTTTTGGCTTTAGTGTTCTTCATTTATTTATTTATTTATCTACTTGTTTAAGTTCGAAGTGTTCAGAAGTAAATTGGTTTAAAACCTCTGTAACTGTAAATTTTATCTCCTCTATCATTAAGTATAGCTCCAATAAATTTTTAGAATTACATCGATCTTTTTCCTCCTTTTTTTGATAACTTTAATTCCAATTATATTTTTCGATTTTTTTTAACTTTATGTTCAGAAGCAGAAAGAAATCCCACACTTTGTTATTAATTATCATTATTTATCAAGCGTAGGGTAAGCCTTTCTTTATTTTTAAAACTGTAGTTTCTTTTAGCTTTAAAGTGTTTGTCTAGAATGAAATTTTCGCAGGCCTGAATTAACTGAAATTGTAGAGAAGTAGTTCTGAAAGCCACTCTTGCTCCGGTTTTTAAAATTTTTTTAATATATTTTCTAATTTTTTACAGGTAAATAAATACGAGGGATATTTTATAACTAAGCTGTCCAATCGTATAAAATTATCATCAAAATTAAGGAAATTTATTGCTCTTCAAAATTCATATTTTTTTTCCCATGTCCTCACCATTTACTGCACATCCTTTTCAAAATGTATTATCTATATTTACGAGGCATATTTTATAACTAACTGTCCAATCGTATAAAATAAGCTTACGGCAAAATAAAATAATGAAATTGTCATCAAAATGAAAGAAATTTTTTCTCTTCAAAATTCATACTTGTTTTTCCATGTACTCACCATTTAATGTACATTTTTTTCAAAATGTATTATCTATATTTTCAATCTGTCTTTGATAAATGTATGTTGTTTTTTTCCCTGAGTCTTTTAGTCACAGAAACTTCAGCATCTCTTTCAATTCGGGGGGCAGATATAGATTAAACCAATGCTGGCACTTGTGCATCCTATCTAAACATATTGGGTATCACCGGGCCTTGCTAACTGCTAAGCTCCCGGCCCGGATACAATTCGAGGAAGAACACTCCATGGGTCGATCTGAAGGTCTTCCACCCCTCTTACCCCTACTAACAACTTCTTGAATAGATTTGGGCTTCGCGGTGTATTTTGAATGCTGCCTTGCCTCACAGACACTGTACGCTTACAAACATCCGTGTCTTCTTCGGGATTCGAACCTGGCTCCTTAGGTGCGGCAGTCAGCTTCACTAACCATTATTCCGTCTGGGAGGCAATTTTGGGGACAATCAACTGCCGCACTGTGCTAAGGATTGTAAGGGTAGAGCTGAACAAACTTGAATTTGAAACAGTCATTTATTGATTGCGTTCTGATTTGGGGGAGCGGGGAGAATGCTTTATTTCAGGCCTGATTTTGCATTAAAATTATTTTAGATTGTGGCAGAGCACCCGAGGTCTATCTACCTAAGTGAAGCGATGTCTTCATGAAGCACGTTTTAAAAAAGCTGGATCCTATTCATGGGGACAACTACGAAAATTCCCATACAGCCAACTGCTCACCGGAACTTCAACCCGCGCTGAATTACTAGTGTTCGTCGATCTTACCGTTGGATCACTGCTGTGCCTTCGGAGGCAAAATTCAGAGGCAGTATACTTTCTCCTTCAGTCCTAAAAATGAAACATTTAAAGTATTACGGTTTTCAATCGAAGGATATTTCTATATCAAATTTAATTTAGCTTTTAAAAAATGAAAATTAACTGTATGAGTGAATGTATCTGTGACCTAACTGTCAATGATAATAATGTCTTCATGGGGAATCATTGTTTATTTTAAATTTCTAATTTGCGATTAATTTGCTATGTACGTTAAATATTAATGATCCTTAAATCAGCATTATGATCCCAAACATTTGCCTGTTTGCCATTTGTACTAAATATAAATATTCATATTCTCCTTTACCCTCTAATTCATTGCTATGATTCATTATTCCATTGTAATGTACTCGTTATTATGATGACGATTAAATTTATCGAATGTCATTGAAACCGCAATAAATATTTATACATTTCCATGTGAAGGCTTAATTATGCGCTTAACACTAGCTTCTAAATCTGCTTTCTAACGGTGCAATTAAATTTCCATTAGCGAAATAAATTGCTTGCAGTTAAAATATTTTTCACGAATAAAAAATGTCAGTTATCAATGAAGTTTCGTCAGTGAAATAAATATGAAATGTGTGGCTTATTGTGAACAATGAAAAACGTTTTGTGGATAAACAGATCTTTTAATTATGTATGTAACTTTAGAACAGAATTGTTTTGTTTATTTCCAGATACAGGCCGAGATTTTGCTTCAAAAATTCAACCAAAACTGAAACTCAGTGGAACGAATCAGGCGAGCTGAAGTTTATTTCCAGCTTTCAATCAAAAAATAGAGATGAGAGTATTCTAGAAAAAAACTGCAATTTGAGAATCAATAGTTTCTCTTCCTAAATTCTCACAACTTTTGGACATTTGCATCATGTAGTGCTTTGGCAATGACGTGTCTAATTTTTTTTTAATCCAAAGGGACTTTGTCCCTGAAGGAGTATTGTTTTCGTATTGCGAATTTGCGTTGAATCACTAAAAGCGTTGTATCACTTTTCAAACTGTTGCTACCAAATCTTACAGCACTGTATTATATTTAAAGAAATTATATAATGAAGCATCTGCATAAATGTATATATGTTTCTCGCATTGCGATAAAACAACGGTACCTAGAACCATCAAATTTTGAATGACGTAATCCTACTGCTAATATGGACATCTGGAAGCCCAAATTTGAAATTTGTTTTATTATCTATTTCATATTTTGTAAAACTTTAACGAATTTTCGATGAGCAAACTCAAACGATTTCAAAGGGAGTAATGGCAACGCTCTACGGGGAAAAAAACCTTTTTATCTAAAGCGTGCGGAACTGTGTATCGGAAATTCTAAAGATATACTCATTTTAAAATTATTTTGCGATATTGCTGTTGAACTGAATTTTAGGGTTTAAGTGCGAAGAACATGATATTTAATAAATAAAGGTAACACGCAAAACATTAAAAAATAAGATTCTTCATGTCTAGTGCATAACGAAAGGGACCCGAACAAAAAGTGACGAAGCATTCTGCTAATTTTAAATTAAAAGTTATCACTTTGCTAAGCCCTCTATGGATGGTACTGAAGACGATATTATCTACGATACGGATGTCATATAATGGCGAAACTGAGGGCAGTGACACGAAGTTTAAAGTCCTTTACTGTTGAAAACTTTGACCAGATTTAGATGACGAGCCCAAAGAATTATCGCTAAATCTAAAGTAACCACTGAAACTTGGGAGGGGCTTTACAATCCTTTTTTAAAACTAAATGAGATGAACGGAAGGTACACCTGTTGCTTACAACTCCGCCAGCATTTATGACCAAAGTCTACACAGAGAATTAACACGAAGTTAGCTCAGAACTTCACCGACGTAGATTTCAATTATCGGCGATTATAATGCAAGGCCGACGATACGAACATCGAAAACCGAAACCTAGTAACTTGGCTTCAGGAGGCAGAACACACTGTACCTTACAATCTCAAGCGCTAACCTTAAATACTCACGACCTAAATTTTCATTCTGTCGGGAAAACGGGAAAAAGGCAGAAATGACAGTACAGATCCAAAACATAAAGTAACTAGTTAATGAAATTAAAGGAACCTCATGGTGATAATTACTCTGAGTTTCCTGAAACAAAAACTTTGGAGGATTGCTAGATAATCCGACGTCGAATAAGATATTGAGAAATTAGGTTGATATACTGTATTACAAATAAATAAAAAAAAGTATTATTTTTAGTTATTTAACCTAGAATGGGATTTATATGATACATTTGTTTGTAAATCACTTTGAACTTCTATTGTATATAAGCCGATTTCCAGATTTTAGTTGTAAAAGGTTTGCGAAAAATTCTTGCTTGTACATGGAAATATGCAATATTTACAAAAAGTATCTTGCAAACAACATATTTATATGATGCAAAACATTTTATAAGGTACTGGTGTAAGCAATCAAGAAAACAATTACTGAGTGTTAAAAAATTAACAGTAATTTTTAATTTCTTTAAAAGGTTTTTATTTCAAAAGAAATATCAAAATTCAGGCTACCTTTTCTTCCCCGGGGCGACTGTACCTCCTTCGATGTTGAGCCAGCATTCAAAATATAGGGTAACTCAATAAATAGGCCACACGTAGACGAACACTACAATATATTTAAGATAACATTAAAATTACAATTTAGAATTTTGTCTGTCTGAGAATATATCTTTTACATGTTATAGAATACATCTTTTTTCCGCCGTTCGTTCTAAGCGCGTTGTTAGAGTAGCGTTGAGTAGCAGTGTGTGCTTCTCACAAACGATAATTATGCGCGAAATTTTAAGTACTGTGTTTTTAACAACTTAGTATATCAATATTCAAAAGCATATTTTTATGGATCGTAAAGTTACGGATAATTAATGTATGTAAGGTATTCAAAAAATAAGTTCCAGTTAAGGATTTTTAAAAAGTTTATTTATTAATTATTTTATTTTAGTGGCATTCTTTATATTTTAAATTACTTTTCTGCATAGTTCGAAATTCATTATCATAATGGGGCATCAGTTTTTGACATTTTAGATTCCAGCAATTGTTAAATCATCATCGTCGATGCTACCAAGAAAAATTTTGATATGGGAACTTCATTTCAACTGTTGGTTGTATTTGTCTGATGAGTTTGTTCCCAGCGAAATGTGTTGACTCTTTCCATCTTTTTACCTCTCTATCACTAGGGCAATTTCCAAATGCACTTTGTTCGCTCTGTTGTCATGAATATTTTAAACTCAAAGTCTGACGCATCAGCATGACCCGATTTTCTTCACAGTGCATCTGTGGCTTGTCAATAGGTAAAACAAAATTCACCTTAAGTGCAAGCAACGAACGCTGTAGTGGCACAATTTGCTAATGGAACTTATTTTCTGGATACCCCTCGAACCTTCTTAGCTGTTTTATGACCATCTTTAAGACCAAAATATTTGAAAAACTTTGGGGAATCTTTTTTTATAAACACCTCTAAAAGATTAATAAACTTTCACATTTTCATTAGAAGATATTGTTCTCTGGGTTGCATATATGTTCTGTGGTTCTAGCTGTAAGTTATACTCCTTCTTTAAAAAAGGAGTTTCCTAGGTTTCTCAAGTCAAATTCCTTGGTGTCATTATTAATTATAGATTTACTGACGAACTCTGTACAGGCATTATTATTCATTGCAATCAGTTGATTGAGATCATCCACTCTTATTGGAAAGAACTCAACGCTAGTCTCGAGCATAAAGGACAAAGCCCTCTATGGATGGCTATGGCCTTTTGTTTATTAATCTGATGTTTTATTTATTAAGCTGATGTTTATTAAGCTACCAACCACTGGCTTAGGATGCCGCCATTGACAACGATATCAAAAGTTTGCAAATCATATAGAATAAAGTACTCACTGGAGTGAGAAATATACTGAATCTGCCTCTGAAACAGTAATTTTCATTAGGATATTCAAAGTGACCGTGTTATTACAGTGAAACGTTTTATAATATGTTATTTCACATAAGATTGCTAGTCTTGATCATATATTTGATTAGGAAGATTTGTAAGATATATATATATATATGACATTCTGGGATATTCGATGTCTGTTCCCTTTTGATGGCACTTTGAATTCTGCAGTCTTCTGTGATCAAACATTATGAGAAGAATTACTGCTCTAGCTACCTACGTTTACCAATTCTATAAAATTTTAGCTATTAACAAACATAACTGATATACCTATTAACAAACATAGAAACAACCATCCCAATTCATCTTTCTCCAGACTGTTTTGACTGAGCATCAAAACATCAAAATCATGAACTCTTTGCTCCCAAAGTAACGCTTGAAGCATTGCCCGCTGAACAGGTAGCATGTGAGGATTATACCCTTATAACCAATAATATGGAGCTCGTATACTTTGTCCTGGTATCTGCACCTGTAACTGTCCTCTGTAATTACTAATAGTATAGCCCGGTGTCCTAACATTTTTTTATTTAAGCCTTACAGTAACTTTATACAATGCATTAGTGCGACAGCCCAGTATCCATATCGCTAATGGCTAAAGGCTTGATGTCATGTCCACTTACTCCTGTTCTGTCCTGCCTTCCAGCGAGGATTTCTTTCGTGTTCTTTCCAAGAATTTAAAAAGCATACTTTATTAGATTAACTTTGATCTATTTTAACCTATGAAAGGTTAAGTTGAATCACCCTTACCAAAATTCTCGAAACTTCTAATATTTTTCTTTTCAAAGTTAAAATATAACTCAGAAGACTCATATTTTAAAGTGCTGTAAAATTTAGGCGTAGGTTTGTAATATTCTAGCTAAATTAGACTTCTTTAAGAGCTAGAATATTGAAGAATTGTGTAGTGACTATTCGCTGAGTTATGTAAGTAAGAAGTCCCTCCAAAAAGTTACTTTATCCCTTATTCCAACTCAAAATATAAATGAACAGATGGCCCCTTCTCGGGCTTACAGTAATCCTTCACTTGGGATAGAAACTCAAGATAGAAAATATAAAACTAATCTAATGCTAATTAAAATTAACCAACCGAAACTGCATAAAATTAACTAACAGAATTGGCCCTAGTTTAAGATCACCATCGAATACTAGCCGGCACGTAACAATACGCTGAATAACGGAAAGTTTAAATTAGCAGCAAGAACGTGGCCGAAAGGCAGAACACGCTCTTCTACTGAACTGACCCACCCTTCAGGATAAATACTCGTTTCTACCTCATTTATGTAATTCAAAATCCTGAAACCTCATTCTGGCAGGGAAACATAGGTGGGAACAAGAAGGTAAAGGAAAGGCTTGTTTAAATAAAAATAATTATCGGGAAAATAAACCCTACAGGTCTTTATAATCTTGTTTCCTCCCTTATAAAAGCAAGGAAAATAGGCAACAGAGATCCTGAAAGAACACTATGTGCTTAGAAGCTTAAACTGGCTTCATCGGGCCTAAACTGGCTTCATTGGCTCGTAATAGTTAATTTGAAATACTGTACGTTTTATTATAATTTTATTTGCTTTACTTTTAGTCATAATAATTTATTTAATTGAAATCTTTTGTGGTTAATCGAGTAGTTATTCCTAAGACTGTTGTACATTTCATAAATAATACTTAATTAATCATTTATGTTTCAGTACTTTAAGATTAGTAGAATAGCTTTTCTGTAAGCTTTGTAGATAAAACTAAAAAATTATTTAGGTTGCATCAGACTCACCAGTCACCAAGTAGATAAGAATATTGAGCTTAGTAAATCGGACCCAAGTTCAAATCCTGGCTTCATGTGCACTTTCGTAATTTACTACATTGTGTAATGTGCGTAAGAGCCAATTTACTTTAGAAAGCCTCCTTCTTCTCCTCTTCGCTTGAGCAGATAACCCTAGTGTGCTTTGCAATAATCCAATAAATCCAAATCCAGATTCCCATTGTACCTATATACACTGAAGTGACAAAAGTCATGGGATAGCAATATGCAAATATACAGATGGCAGTAGTATCGCGTAGAAAATGTATAAATGCGAAGTGCTTTGGCAGGACTTTCATTTGTGTTCAAGTTATTCATGTGAAGAGGCTTTGACGTGATTATGGCCGCACGACGAGAATTAACAGACTTTGAATGCGGAATGGTAGTTGGAGCTCGACGCATGGGTCATTCCATTTCGGATATCTTTAGGGAATTTAGTATTCCGAGATCCACAGTGTCAAGAATGTGCCGAGAGTATCTAATTTCAGGCATAACATCCCACCATGGACAGGGCAGTGGCCGACCACCTGCACTTAACGACAGAGACCAGCGACGTCTGCGTAGAGTTGTCAATGTTCACAGACAGGCAACACTGCGTCAAATAACCGCAGAAATCAATGTGGGACGTACGAGAGACGTGCTCGATAGGACAGTGGGGCGAAATTTGTCTTCCTTGGGCTATGCCAGCAGAAGACCGACTCGAATGCCTTTACTGACAGCACGACATCGCCTGCAGCGACTCTCGTGGGCTCGTGAGCATATCGGTTGGTCCCTAAACGAATGGAAAACGGTGGCTTGGTCAGATGAGTCACGATTTCAGTTGGCAAGAGCTGATGGTAGGGTTCGAGTGTGGTGCAGACTCCACGAAGCCATAGACCCAAGTTGTCAACAAGGAACTGTTCAAGCTGGTGGGGGTTCCATAATGGTCTAGGCTGTTTTTACATGGCATGGAGTCGGTCCTCTGGTGCAAATGAACCGATCATTGACCGGAAACGGATACCTTCAGCTACTTGGAGATAACTTACAGCCATTCATGGACTTCACGTACTCAAACAACGATGGGATTTTTATGGATGACAATGCGCCATGTCACCGGCCCACAGTTGTTCGCGATTGGTTAGAAGAACATTATGGACAATTCTGATCTGGTCCCCTAGATCGCCCGACATGAATTCCATCGAACATTTATGGGACATCATCGAGAGGTCAGTTCGTGCCCAAAACCCTTCACCGTCAACACTTCCACAATTATGGACGTCTGTAGAGGGAGCATGGCTCAATATTCCTGCAGGGGACTTCCAACGACTTGTTGAGTCCATGCCACGTCGAGTTGCTGCACTTCGCCGGGCAAAACGAGGACCGACAAAATATTAGGAGGTATCCCATGACTTTTGTCACTTCAGTGTATTATGTTCTTGGAATTTTCTAAGAGTTAATATTGCATATTCTCTGTTTATGTAATGGATTTAAACTAGGCTTTAAACTTATTAAATATATATACCTAAATAAAGATGAGATTAGAGTACCATAGTTAGATCTCATTACTGAAATGCACGTTGTGAACAGTTAATATCGAAAATAAGGAAGTGTTTGAAAGCATGCTAATTTATTTACGTTGTAACGTATTTTGTAGTTTTTATCGAAATAACAGATGAACTTCTTAGTAAATCATAAACTTTATTCTCAATTCACGAAGATAGATAATTTAAATACAATTTCTAAATGTTACAGTTTTGCACTCCAGCTTATTATTACAGTTATCACATTTTCAGACATCAACTACTCGTAAAACTTTCTGAATAATATTTTTTAACATTTCAATCGTTGCTCAGCAACGGTTACACAAAACAAATATGGAGTTGCCACTCCAATATCAAATAAAATAAGTATAAATATTTGTTAGATAATAAAATATTACAACCTTTCCCCCCTCCAGATAAACTTTAACTGATATTTTTATAAATTAAAGTTTACAATTTTTTTTCAAAACAACACAACCATAATTGAAATACAACATGTAATATAATAACATACAGTCAGGAAGAGAGGAAAGAACAATTTTTTTTACATATAAAGAAGGAAATTCTTTAATCAGGCCAGCGCGTACAACTTAATGCGTCTACATTTTTATGGTTTTTACCACTTCGACGAACGACAGTGTAATTATAAGGTTGCAATACCAGTGCCCATCTCATAAGTCGCAGATTTAGACTCACATTATTTTTGAGCCAAACTAAGGGATTATGATCGGTCATGATGAGGAATTTAGTATGCTCGTCTAAATAACATTGCAGTTTCTTTGCAGCGAATATTATGGCGGCGCATTCCTTTTCTGTGGTAAAGTAAGTTCTTTTTTTTAGTTTCTGTAAACTTCTTACTAAGGTATAGTACTGGATGTTCATTGTCTCGTTCATCTTTCTGAGCTAAAATGACACCCATACCAAAGTTTGAAGCATCAGTTTGCAAAATAAACTGCTTATTGACATCAGGTGCATATGTAGTATAGGCTTTTGAGACAATTGAGACAATTTTTCCTTTAGCTCTTCAAATGCTTTTGTGCACTCTTCTGACCAATTTAGTTTCTCTTTCTTTAAGATTCCTTTCAAAGTTTCCGTTAAAGGTGCTGTTATAGATGAGAACATGGGAATGTAATGATTATAATATCCCGCTAACCCTAAAAATGCTCTGACTTGACTTTTTGTGGATGGCACGGGAAAATCAAGAATAGCTTTTACCTTGACTTCACTTGGCATTCTTATACCACGGCCTACAATATATCCTAGATAGAATCCTAGATATTTTACTCTATTTTGAGCAAATTTACATTTTATAGGTTTAATGGTTAAACCAGCGTTCTTTATTTTTGTCAAAACGGCTTTCAGATGACTTAGATGTTCTTCCCAGGTGTTTGAAAAGGTTGCCACTTCATCTAAATATGGAACAGCAAAGCGTTTACAACTGTGAAGAATTTCGGACATCATTTTGCTAAATGAAAATGGTGGATTTTTAAGCCCGAAAGGCATCCGTAGGGGTTTAAATGTGCCAAAACTTGTAACAAAAGCGGCTAATCTTTGGGTATTAGGCGTTAACGGTATTTGCCAGTATCCCTTTGTTAAATCCAAAAAGGTTAAATATTTTGCCCCTGCTACAGTTTCTACTCGTTGTTCGATATTAAGGCAAGGGGCAGAATCGTGTTTTAGTCAACTTATTCAATTTTCTATAGTCGATACAAGGTCTAGGATCTCTTCCTGCTACTTCCACTAAAATCATAGAAGTGTAGTCTGAATCTCTTATTTCAATTATTTTATACTGAAGCATTTTATCAATTTCTGTTTTTAATATATCTGTTTGTCTAGGAAAAATTCTGTATGGTTTACAGTGGATCGGTGTGTTTTTTGTCAACTGAATATCATGCGTTATTAAATGAGTTTTTCTAGGTTTATTAGGAAAGATTTTTGAAAATTTCAATAGCAGATCATGCAATTCTTGAATTTGTTGTTCATTTAGCTTATCATTTAAGGAACTGTTTACTTTAATTTCCTCAAAATCGAACAATATTGTTTCAGAGTCAATTGTTTGAAAATTTTCCTCCATATCATCAGTTTCAGATTGATTTTGTGTAACCATAAGATTAACCAATTCTGTTCGCGTATGATAAGGTTTTAACATGTTAATATGGTAGACTTAATTATGGTCTTTTTTTGCTTCGAAACTCACAACGTGATTAGTTTCGGATAATTTCTTCTCAACCTTCCCAGGGCCTTTCCCTTCAACTGCTAGTCTATTTGGTTTACTCGTTGATACAACTAATACTAAATCTCCTTCAGAGAATTCTCTTTTGATAGCTTTACGATCGTACCACACTTTTCTTTTGGTTTGTATTTCCAGCATTTTATCTGCAGCCAGCTCTTTTGCATCTTTTTAACCGATTTATCAACTGGAAAACGTATTCAACAACATTATTTCCTTCGTCTTCAGGATTCATCCATTGTTCATATAATAATGTTACAGGTGTTCTAAGATTTCGGCCATATACTAATTCTGCAGGTGTAAATCCCGTACTCTCGTGCGTTATTGTTCTTAAAGCAAATAGAGCTGCGGGAACTTGCTTCTCCCACTCAGGGGCTGCTTCCTTTTAAAATTCGTTTGACTGTTCGGTGAAATCTTACTTTGCGGATGGTTTATTGAACTTCTAGTTACTTTTATTCCAAATTTTTCTACAAATTCAGTGGCTAGATTGCTCATGAAGGAAGCACCTTGATCAGTTTGTATTTCTTTCAGAAAATCCATTCTACTAAATATTTGTAAGATGGCTTCAATTACTGACGTTGTGCCAATATTAGGAACAGGTACAACATCCGGATATTTTGAAGCTAAACAAATAGCTGTAATTAAATATCTATTGCCATTTGGTGTTATTGGTAAAGGGCCGCATGCGTCGAAGTTTATTTTTGAAAATACCTCTGCAATAATTGGTATTAAAGTCAAAGGTGCTTTGGCTTTATCATTAGTTTTTCACACTCTTTGCCATGGATCGCAAGTTTTAACATACTCTTCTGTTTCTTTATAGCAATTAGGCCAGTAAATGTATCTTGTTAATCTATCTTTTGTTTTGACAACGCCTAAATGTCCAGATGTGCTATCATGACATAATGACTTTATTTGATCCCTATATTTCTCAGGAATAACAATTAATTCCCTTTCATTTCCATTTTTATCTATTTTCGTTTTCACCAACAACCCGTTTTCTTTTACTTTTAAATCATTTGTCTTGCTGAAATTTTCATTTTTAGCTTCGCTAAGCAATGAGGCTAGATCTCTGCTGTGATATTGAGATTCAATTAATTCGTTAGAATTAATATTAATTAATTAATTTCCTTTTCTTCCTTATCAGCTTGCGGTAAAATATCTTCATTAATCTCAATAAATGACAGTTCTTCTAGTTTCCCCATTCTGGTTTCTCTACTTCTATCTTCTTCACGAGATCTTCTTACTTGAAATCATGTCAAAACTGCATTTACCTTTTCTAAATTAAAAAGTGGTTTATCTTTGAACAATTGAGCACTTTTGTTACCCAATACATATCTGCCGGGATCATTTGTAACAACAGCTGCCTTCGTCTTTATATGACCAAGTTCACAATTAATTTCAACTTCCGCTAACCGTAGACATACTAAATGGTCATTTAAAAGATATTCTACCCAGACATGTCCTCCAGTCATTTTTGCATTGTCTATGTGTTTTCGAGAAATAACATCTACTGTGGCTCCTGTATCTCGAAGAATAGGCATTTCATATCCATTAACTAAACCGTTAATTGTATATGTCTCTAAGAAATTATCATTCGAAGATACGCAGTTTACCTTTCCATTTGGGTTTAAGCGAGGGCACTGCGGCTTAAAATGTTCGTATGACCCACACGCGAAATAACGTAGCCGATATCTTTTGTCATATAAATTTTCTTCGTTCTTGTTTTGGAACTGACTTCTTTGTCATGATCAATCTGGTATTTTGAATCATCCCATTTATCAGAATGCTTAAAATGAGGCGGATGCTCTATTTTTTCCCCAAAATTATTGTAACGTGGTTTAAATAATCCTTTGTTAATTATCTCAGTTTGATTGGCAGAAAATTTTGGTTTTATTGTTTTTTTCACATCTTCAAATCCTTCAATTTTCTTAACCATCTCAGTAGGTGAAATGATGGTAGTCCATTCATCCATAAAATGTTCTTTGAAATCAGAAGTACGCTTTTTAATTTGACCAACCAGTATGAGATCTTTCAGCTGTTCAGAAGTTTTAATGTTTAATCCGTTAAGCCATCCTTCTAAATAATTCTTTAATTCATAGTAGAAATCATACCAAGTACTTTCAGTAGATTTTTGGTGTTGATTAAACATTTGCCGAAATTTTTCCGCGCTCAATTTAAATCGCTGTAACAGTAGAGCTTTTACATATTCATACTTTTTCGCATCCTCTTCTGGTTCTCTAGCAATAAGCTGAACAATATCAGAAAGTAGCAGTGAAATAAGTTGAGTCACTTGATTTTCAGCAGGTATATTCATAATTTTAGCATGACGCTCAAATAACACCAGAAATAAACTTATTTCATCTGCTTTAAGGTTAAAACGTGCATGACATCGTGAATTCTGATTTTTAAAGGCTGCTCAGGTAACTGCGTAGTTTCTACTGGCTGTGCTCTTGCAGCCATTGCTTCCAGTTGAAGTTTCTGTAGCTCAAAAGCTCTAATTCGCTCTTTCACGTTCTTCTTTTCCTTCTCTTTATTCTCATTCGCGTTCTTTTTTTCTTTCCCTTTCTTCTCTTTCGCGTTCTTCTTTTCTTTCTCTTTCTTCCCTTTCGCGTTCCTTTTCTCTTTTTTCCCTTTTCGCGGTCCTTTTCTCTTTCTACCCCTTCGCGTTCCTTTTCTCTTTCTACTCTTTCGCCTTCTTCTTTTCTTCCCCTTTCTTCTCTTTCGCATTCTTCCTTTCTTTCTCTTTCTTCTCTAATCGAAGCCAGTAGTTCTCGAGTAAATTCCTCATCATAACCGGGACTTTCAGTAATCAATTTATGCAACTGAGCAATCTTAAATTCAGGTCTCGCGGTTAAACCTAATTCTTCTACCAGTACTTTTAAATCCTGTTTTCTACTCCTAGCTAAGAATGACGTGTTGAACAAGTTACCTTTAATAGCCTTTCTTTTAAAATGAAATCTTAAAAATGGTACTTGTATTAAAAATATATAACTTTTGGCGAGACTTTTCAAATACGAAATTCACTCTAACCAAATGGAGAGAATTATTTAAACAACTTTGCCAGTTTGGCACAAAATAAAATAATACTACGCCGGGTTAACGTTTTAACTCACTATTCACAAGCTTCGTTGGCGATAACTATATAAACACTTTTGACAGTTCGGCAATGCAATGGAATTTTTCCCATGTCAGTTTGACGATTTTATTATCTATCTTCACGCCTGGTTGGCAATAACAAAAACAATTTTTGCCAGTTTGGCTATTTAATTTAGCTGTAATACGTCGGGATGACGTTGCTATCTACCACACGCCTGGATGGCGAGAACTAAAAGAGCTTTTGCCAGTTTGGCAGTACAATAAAACCACACTACGTCAGTTTGACGTTACTACTTATTTTCCACGCGCCGGCTTCGCAGCAAATTCAAAAACACAGTTAGCAGTTCTTTTTTTTTTATATAAATGCCGGAATGGCTTATACATATTAGTTATCAACATAAAAATTAAATTCAAATAAGAGTAAAGCCTAAATAATAATTGTTAAATACTTCTTTCCTACAAATATCAATTGTAATTTACACCTAATATTTTTAATATCAGTTATTTTAAACAAAACCTTACAATATTTAAATATAGTTCTAAAATGAAATTCTAAAATTAAATAAATTAATCTTATCTTCGGAGATGAGCAATATACGATTCTGACAATTCTTTGCTGGGATGCAAGTTACATAAACAGAAAAGGTGACCTTTGAATGATCTTCTTCAAAAAACTGGCTTTAAAACGTCAGATTTCTGACATCCGTTTCTCCTTGAAATAAACAAACTCGACAATTGCTACTAGCAACGTTGTTCACAAAATTTCAGCAATTTTCTGGGATTAGGAGACCAGCACTATCGAAATTGATAATTGCACTCCTAATTTCCAGTATCTCGGTGGAACCTCCAATTTAATAAGTCTGTAACGTATTTTGCAGTTTTTATTGAAATAACAGATGAACTTCTTAGTAAATCATAGATTTTATTCTCAGTTCACGAAAATAGATAATTTAAATGCAATTTCTAAAAGTTACAGTTTTACACTCCAGCTTATTATTACAGTTTCTTCCTCTATTAATTTTTCATACATCAACTACTCGTAAAACTTTCAGAACAATAATTTTTAACATTTCTATCGTGGCTCAGCAACGGTTACACGAAACAAATATGGCGTTGCCACTCCAATATCGAATAAAATAAGTATAATTATTTGTTAGATAATAAAATATTACACCTTTTTATTTTGTAGGTCTCGTGTTTCTGCAGTATCAGAGCGAGACCAAGAGGGCGCTGCTTCCTAACGAGATCACCTCGATGGACACTGTGAAGGCTCTCTTCGTGCGTTCATTTCCCAAGCAATTGACCATGGAGTATCTCGACTCACCACATATCCGAGTCTACATTCATGACCCTGCAAAGGACATGTTCTACGAGCTCGAAGACCTCAGGTATAAATCGTGAAATCTTTCTCCGATTATTTTCCATATATTTTATGATGCTTTGTAGTTGTTGTCGTTTCTAATCCCCCTAGCAGTGCAGTGTTATACTAGGTCCATGAATCCATTAAGCCTCAGAAAATAGAAAAAGTGGAGAGGAACGACAAGGAATTCCTCTCTCAAATCTACCCGGATAAGAAGACGACATAGGTGGCTTGCCCGTAATTGTATTTATTACAAGTATACAAGATTCCGCGGTACCGATCGAAATTAAGAGGGACCACTTAGACACCTAAAGAACCTGATCCGTCTTAGCATCTTTAAAAAGTAATAGCACTTTCATAGTCGCTGCCACTGTACCATTCATGGATGGATGGATGGAGGATTCCAGACATTTTGTGCTATACAATTGCGAACAGTAAGGAATTCTGAAAAAATAAGAGCCAGTGCGGAAGAAAGAGAATTAAGCAGCAACCTGCCTAGACAGATCGTCCGTTCTTTCATTGCTAGAAAGGCCCACACTGAGAGAGTAAATGGGCAACATGGCCTTGAGACAGGTAGCTAAGATATAAGCTCTATCTTCATTTTTGGTCCAAATACTCAGTTACTGGACTCGACTACGATAATCGAACAAGATCCATTAGATTTTTTTACAATATACAATAACTGATAAATTTGAATATGAGTTCCGTTGGTTGCACGGCATATATCAAATTTTCATTCTGTTTTCATCATTTGATGTCGTTACTACAATCACACCAGATATCTACGCTGAATAATGTTTGGATGATTGTAGCAACGGCAAAGAGTGATCGATTAGCAACAGGTGGCTATGCCCCGTTAAAATTCGCCCGTTAAAAGACTATGGCACTATCACTACTGAGCAAAGCTTCAGTATTACCTTGCCCATTCCTGGCAAACTTCTAATTATTTTGGTTTAAAAACTAAGGCGATTAAAATGTGATAAATCGCAATATATTGATTTAAAATCAAGCTCTTCTTTTTCGATGAAAGTTCTTGTAACTTTTGCTTCATTTACCTTTTTTGAAGTTTATCTTTATGTTAAAAATTGAAAACATTTTTGCGTGTTATGAATTTTTTATGCAATCAGTTATCAGAATTTGTGATAGCGTTTCACTGCCGTTGCAAAGAAATTAATACTTGGTACCTGTCAAAACGTAACTGAACATATTTTATTAACTAAGTATCAGTCCGGTTCATTATTTTAACTGCTATCTCAGCTAATTAACTAACCAAACTAGCAATTCCTTTCTCCTTTCGTGCTGAAGATAAAATCGAAGCATCTCAAATGAGTGGAGAAGCTTTAATTACCATACATTTTATGCTATGAGACATATTTTTCTGCTTGGAGAAATTGGCTTAAAGATTTGAAATTAGTAATAGATAATTCTTGAGATTTTTTGAAATTTTTTATGATGTTTACTGTTATTTTTTCAAGGTATTTTCTTTAAAACATTTAATATAGGAAGAGAAAAGCCAGTTATGAAAATATTGCACTAATTGTAATAATTATAATAAATCTTTTGGTAATGCATATTAAATGAAAGCGTTTATTAATTTTCTTATGCTTTAAAAATCATCTGAAGAAAATATTCCAATGATGTCTTTCTTATTCAAGCGTTTTGCCCTAGAAGAATTCTGAGAAGAAACTTCAGGTTCTGTAAACCCTTCGTAAGATTACAGAGCAAACCGTGAATAAAATTGCGTAATTTAATTACATTAAAAAGTATAACTACATTTAACACTAGAGTTTCAGGACCACTGAGTTAGAAATGCAGTAAGTAGTGATAAGTCATGATTATTAATGTTGTTTCAAGAAATTATTTTGTTGACGTTTGTTGTTGTGTGTTCAATTTGCTTATATTTTTTTGTATTCGTTCTGCTTCTTTTAGACGAAATTTAGTGTGAAATAAATTCATAGAATAAGTAAAAGAAAAAACTCAGTTTTTATTATTATTATTATTATAAGTTCAAGCCTTTGCTATAAAATTTGGTTCCAAAACATTAATATGTTATAAAATAATGAATAGTTTTTTACCGGCATAAAACTAAAAGTCACATGTTGGCAACATTTTCAAAGAGTTTTCTTTTATCTCATAAATTAAAAAAATTCATAAATATCATAATTATAACTTTTCTGTCAAGTAGTAACTTAAGCTAAAATGAATTCAGTTTTCTATAAATAGTGTCTTCTGAAACATTTTTACAATAATTTTATTATCCACAGAACCCTATAGGGTTCTAGATGTGTTTAAGTCATTTAGTCCCTCTCGCCTTATTAGACTAAGAAACGAGTATTCTCTTCGACTGAAATATTATGACAAAATCTAAACAAGATTGTTTTAAATATTTAAATAAAGAACAACTTGTGCATGCAAATAAACCCCGCCGCTTGCGGGTATTTAAAGTAACAAATCTGAAGTTTCAAATTAAATCTAACGTAATCGGAGACTACACGGATTGGCCTATTTAAGCTGGCTCAGTACTTTAATGGCGCGTTTTAATGTCGGCTAGCGGAATGGCTAAAGCCAGAATATTCACTGGTAGAGGTGGACGACGGAATGCAAACTACAGGAGACGCCTAGAAAGAACTCTGAAGCATTCAAATTCCTCGACGTCATTCACATCCCTCGACCGTTTAATTTACATCTTGGTGAGGACTACGAGAAAGGAGAAGTTCTAATAATTGATTGATTAACATAAAATACTCTACTATCCTAAGAGACTTCTTTTATTACCTCACAAATGAAATAATGTTCCACTTTATTTGTTTACAAACATTAGTCTTTTATCTTTACCTATTGTTTGCAAATGTCTTCTTTTATTATTAATCATTGTTTATAAATGTTTTCTGTTACTGTTTATATATACTACCAATATGTTCTATTATTATCTGTTTTCTGCAAATATATTATTTTTCTTGTTATCTTTTATTTACAAAAATATTTCATTTATTATCATTCTCCGTTGCTTTCAAACACCCTTCTTTTATCATTCTCCATTGCTTACTAGTATCTTTCTTTTATCACATTGCTTATAAATATCTTCTTTTTATCCTTTCCTCGATTATTTTCCTCTTATTATTATCGTTTACAAATGTCTTTCTGTGATTATTATGTATTAATTAATTATCCATCTTTTATCGTTATCTATTACGAATGTTTTCCTTTTATTATTATCCGTTGTTTACATATATCTTTCTTTTAGTGTTATTTTTATTTTAAAATATTTCTTTCGTTATTGCAACAAATAATGTACCATTAATTGTGCACTGTAAATTTATATTCTACCATAAATACTGGTTTGTTTTACCATA
This sequence comes from Stegodyphus mimosarum, assembly GCA_000611955.2. Classification (NCBI taxonomy): domain Eukaryota; kingdom Metazoa; phylum Arthropoda; class Arachnida; order Araneae; family Eresidae; genus Stegodyphus; species Stegodyphus mimosarum. The sequence goes on along the minus strand of KK117081.1, from coordinate 720,761 downwards.
TTATGTTCTAAACATCTCTAAAACAAAGTTTATCTCTAAACAAAATTTTGTTTCCTGTTTAGTTCCTAAACATGAAACAGAATTCACAGTAAATGTTTGATGGCCTCTGGTGTAGTTTTAAGAGCGTGGCTGGCTGTAATGTTTTGTTCTTTTTTCATTTAGGGACATTCGGGACCGGTCTGTTCTGAGGATCTACGAACAAGATGTGAATGGCGGTGGCGTCTACAGCACTTACGACCAAGATCTGAGTTACTTCTCTGAACCTGAATTCGACTCCGAATACCAACACCAGCACATCCACCGAAGCAAGGTCACAATTTTATTTATCTCTTTTAAGTGCTATCGTATCAGTGTTCTATGATTCTCATGATATAAATTAATAAACCGCAAGATAACAGTCCTTGCGATAGAATCTTATTTGTATTTATGAATTTAAGAGCAATTCAAAGATGCATGGAGATTTCAGATCAGTTAAAATTTTGATCTTCGAATCGCGAAGATCTATTAAAATGTATAATATTCTGTAGCTGATTTATAATTCCATGCAGGACCATCTTTAGCAGAATGTAAGACTTTAACCTTTTGTAGCATTCTAAAACCCTTAGCTATAACAACTTACTCAAACACAGGAATAAATTTGCCAAAATTTGACCCCTATACTTTCCGGCAGTAAAAAGTACACAGATTGGGGTAGTGTCCATACTTTATCCCGGGTATTGTCCATACTTTATGACGGCACTCATTCCATAATTTTTGTTTTTCTGTCTGTAATCATGACTATTTGTTATTGCAGTCGTGTCTATGATAAATCCTATTCAAATAGTGCCATGGGCGAAGATGTGAAGATTCAAATAGTGCCCTGGCAATCTGCAAAATGTTTTCATCGTAGAGGTTCGATCTCTTAAACAAGACCCCAATTTTTAACAATTCAGTAAGGATGACCGGACATTAAAAAATGTATTCAGTTGTCAGTTCTGTATCCGGGCAGTTATCGCAGTTTCTGTAGTTTTTCCTACCCCTGACTGCCTTCTGTAGTCAATTTTCAGTCCTCTGTGGTGGCCAGTTCTAAGCCTGACTATGGTTTCAGTTGTAAGTCAACCTCCATTGATGTTATAGAGCTGGTGCTTTATTGGAATTAAATGTTCCTTCAATCTGTATTTGACCATGACATTTGGGTCCAAGAGAGTGGTATTTACATTATTATTTTTGTTGAGATTTTGAGCCTCTTTTGCCAATTTATCTGCGTTCTTGTCACCTGTGATGTTGGCTGCGCTGGCAACCATTGAAGAATGCAGACTTTATCTAACTTTTGAAGCTCGTTTAGGCAAACGCGGATTCCGTTGTTGAACAGGGAGCTTCCATCCAGGATTGTCCGTGGAGCTGCCTTTGAATCACAGAAGACAAGTCCTTTTGTTTGCTCAAAAATGGGAATACATGTCAAGTGCCTCCGCTATTTCCAGAAGCTCGCAAGGGAAGTCAGAGACTATAGTTTCGGCTCCAATTTTGTGTTTCTAAATAGTATCCTCTCTGGTAGTCAGAAATACTCCAGAATTTCATCAGTGATCTTCTCATCAGATGAACCATCTGTATAAAAGTATATAAACCATCTGTATAAGAGTGTGTTCTTTTAGATACTGTTCAACGGTCCTGATCCCTTTCGATTTAATGATGTCAATCAGTTCCTTTTTATTGCATGATTGTAGTAGATTGTTTACTATTTTAGCGTTTATAGGGAGCCTGGAAGGAAATGTTGGCTCTTGGAAGCTGGAAAATTTGTTGTGATCGAAGCCAAGAACTACTCTGTTACCTTTATCAAATTGCATAGGAGATGAGCTTTTCACTCTAGTGCTGGCATTGTAGGTTTGAAAGGTTTTCCTAGCGATGTGTCCTGGCACACAACTTCTTGACTTGTTCGTAAATGTGATTAATTACACTATACTATCTTCTTTTACGAGGATTTTGAGGCCACATTCCTGAATTACTTTTAAATTACTGGTGGAAGACACCGCAGCGGTAATGATTTTTGCGGCCTTTGACTTTCTAATTAAGCATGAGCCTAAATGGGAGAAGTGTTTTTGTTTTGTTAATTTTATTTTATTTATTTCTTTATGTGTTTGTTAATCTGCGATTGTGGATGAATTGTTGTGAAAATCTTTGCTAACTAATTTGCTTAGTTATAAAAATAAAATTCAGCTCATAAGTGTTTAAAACAACTTTGTTAACTGATAATAACTGATAAGACTAAATGTAAAGGTAGGCATAACACTAAATTATATGATAATATTTTTTTTCAGAATCGACTTGCTGCCACTACGTTTTATCCAATCCTTGTAACTTGGTTAAATAATATTAAGAGCAAAATTTAAATTAAAGATGTCAGTGAAGTGCAAGGTTTTTGATTACTGGACAGCACTTATAGCATTGGTCAAAAAATGATTATTTGCCTCCATCGTTTAGATACATCTTCCTCCTGTAGAAACATCAGTTATTTTGTTAATATAGTTTTCGGAATTTAAATTCTTCGATTATTGCATTACTTTCTCTTTCATTCAGGTTCTTAATAATAACATTTAGTAATACAAAAAATATTTTGTGAAATAGTTAATTCTTACATTCAGTTTTATACAGATGCATACGTAATTTCAGGTATTAAATTGATTAAAAAACCAGAAATGTGGATGATAAGAAAAGACAAAAAATATTTCATACGAAGAGTCTATAGTAAAATTTGGACATGCATAAGTTTCTTTTCCATTTTTATCTATTTAACTTTAAAAAATAAACAAAAAATTTTTTTAAAAAAAAAGAGTTTCCTTTAAACTTAACGCGAACGTAAAAGAAGAAATGCCAAAATTTTAGCGCAGGTGTTGATGGTGGTGATACACTGGATAACAACAACATTAGCTTAAATTCTCTCCATCACCACCAGACTGCGCCTCATCAAATGAAAGTAAACATTTTGGCAGACGACCGTGAGGAAAAAAATTGAATTAAAAGAGAGGCAAACGCTTCATTTCCGGAATGTGCTATTTGTTCCTTTGACTCACTTTAACATTCTATTTTGGAACAGGCCTCCAAAGCACCCTTACCGCCTGCCATAGGGTATTATGGGACTTTGCCGGCGCAGTACCTGCCAGCCAACAGAACCCAGACGTTGCCACACAGCGCCTCCATGAGAACTTATTCCCCGACTCATGCTGCGGATCGACAAAAGTCTCAGACTCTACCCCCAGGAGGAGGTATGTTTCGCAAAAGTTCCAGATTACAACATTCTTGTTATGTTTCATTTAGATTTGGAAGGGTGTGTTGTGGGCCACTCCCGAAATACGGGATTTATATGGATTTTGTGAGTTGAACTAAAGCTGGCGGAATTCCGCGTTTTACAGGTGGAGGGTAAGTACACTTTTGTTTGCAACTTTGTGTGCGTATTTTTAGGAATTGCGTTTCGGCATCGTAAGTGAAAGAATAATATTTATAAAGCGAATGGAAACAAAATGGGAGCTTTAAATAAATCTGTCTCTTTTTTTTTTTTTATTGTACATGTGTAGACTGTTATTGCGTTTATAAATCGGATCTTTTGTGTTGCTCACTTTAATTTTCCTTACAACGACGCGATACAATGTTATAGCTGCGTATTACAGCTATACAATGCTATAGCTGATGCGAATACAGCTGCGCGAGACAATGTTATAGTTGATGCAAGTAATGCACACAGCTGCGTATGATATGCTGTGTGCATTATTTGCATCATTCCTGAATGCTTTATGCTGTACACTGGGAGCAAAAAGGTACAATTCTTCTGTTCGTGCACAGTATATGAAAAATTGGCTTACTATATCATACGGCATAATATTGACACCGGCATGCGATCAATTATAGTTGCCAGCATGCTGTCGACGCAATAAAAAAGGAATTTTGAATAGTGTAATAATGAATAAGAAAAATCAAATGCATAAGTGTCATTTGCTCGGTGAGCTCGTCACCGGCCGAACGGTAAAGTCCATGAACACTGGTAGTTCGACCTAAATTCGATTTCAGGCGTACGGGCTGGCTGCGTGGACGTTTCTTGGTTTTAACAATGTGTAACGTGGAGACGAGTCAGTTACTCTTAGAAAGTCCTCCACTAAAGTATCCTCCCTCTTAGGCAGATAAGCCTTGCGTCCTTTATCGTAATCAAATAAACTAAACGTCTGCGCTATGTTTTTAAATATATTGCGCAAAAAAAACGGGGACAGTTCTATATCTCTGTTCTACTGGTCCGATTGTCAAAATTCAAATTGCGTTTTACTTGTCTCGAAAGCGCGACTTAGGATATATATTAGATTTATATATAGCAGTGTTCTAACATAGGTATTGTGGCACAAAATCGGACATTTTCTGAAACGGCATGCCAATTTTTTTGCTATCTGTTCATGTGCCACATGTTCTGTTCAAATACTATAATAAATCTAAAACGGCGTATAAAAGACGTTAAATAAACAAAAAAAAAGAAACAGTTTTTTTCACAGACAATTCAGTATTCGTCATTCAATTAATTCAGTTCTCACTTAAACATTGTCTGTTAAATTCAATATATTAATATAATATATTGTTGCGTGCGTACAGGTTCGTTATGGATTGAATGCGCAAGTCGTTAAAAAGTTAACAAAAATTTATTCTTTTCACAAGAAATAAATCAAAATGCTGAAATATTTCTTCAGAGATATTCGTACATCACAATATCTCAAACGTTGAACCGAATGCACTTCAAAACAGATAAAGTTAATCCAATCTCACAGCGAATTCGCTACAAGCAATCACAGTATTAAGTAAACAAACAGCAGTTCGCTTTAAACAGCTACAACTGTAACTGAACTGAGGTGTTTCAAGTCGGTTTTATAAGCTTTTTTTTAATTATTTACTAGAACATTCTGGTAAAACCTCGATTTTTGTGGATGGCAACAGCAATAAAGAGATATTTGTTTATTAAATATTAAATGCACGCGCTCTTTTATTTTTACTTTTCTGGCGTAGCTTTCTCTTCAAAAATCGTATGCGTTGCACGGGAAACTAAGGCAATTTTAATTGCAATTCTAAATAAGCATCTAAATAAATATGAAATCTGTAGCAATATATTGCATATATAAGTTATATTCAGTTAAATTGTCGATAATTCTACGAATATTGCATGCAGATTTACTAACCGTAACCTGAAGATAAGAACAACATAATTCAATCATTTTTAAAGCAAAAAATGCGCAATTTACTAACATATAAGAATAAAAAAACTGAGGTCACTGAACGGAGTAACAGAGTGGGTATATATATTTTTTTGGTGAGGCTGATTGCAACAAAAAAGGGAGGTGCACATCTACATGTTATAGCAGTCCTATATACAAAATTTCAACTTTCTGAGGCTATTCGTTTTTGAGTTATGCGAGATACATACATCCTTAAGTACATACGTACGTACAGACGCCACGAAAAAGATCTCTTCTGGATCCATTTTAAATCAGTTTTATAATTCGTTTGGGGAAAAAGGGTCCTTTATTCTGTCCTTACGTACAGACGTCACACAAAAACATCGTTAAATTGCATTCGATAGCGGTCAAAATGGATATTTTCTTTGAAATAAGGTACCCGGAATTTTTTGTGATTACAATACTTCCTTTATTCGTACAAGAAAGTAATAAAACAAAATAATATGACAAGAACGTAATGGCACTATTGTTGCTCAAGGTAGGGGTATAGGAGATTGGAAGAAACTTAAGGAATATTTAATGACTATTTAATTGTGAAAATAATAACTTGACTATTTAAGTGTAGAAAAATTCAGAAGCATTAAAAAATACTTCATAAATAGACCTGTAGGTTGATTTTAACTAAAATATCTTAAAAAGGGATGACAGGGAGGGAAATTAAAACGTAAAATAAGAAATTAGGAAATATGAAGCCGCATGCTTAATTTAAGCTGTCACTCTCATATTTATTGCTTTCCCCTGCAGCAGTAAACTCAGATTCAAATATAGTGGATGCAATTCCGATTATCATTGTGATGAAGCGTGTTTATTTATTAAGATGGCGAAAGAGTGAGAAGGAATTAAACTCCCTGCTTAGCGCCTTTGAATTTACCTCATAAATTTAAATTTAAATGTGTTTGCCACGCATTGTCTAAACAGCTTTCATCAGCGCAATTTTCAAAGACGTTCTATATTTCTGAAACCTTGGTATATCATCTAAGATGAAGTGAATTGTTGGCAGAACTGCTAACTCTGAACTTCAAGATAGCGTTCTTTCAACTCGAAAATTGATTATACTCCAGCTGTTGCAACCTTTGCACAAGCAGAGGAGTAGATATGCATAATACATTCAGTTCTTTATTATGTTAAGCGGAAGAACGGCTGATACCTTTTGTTGAATGCTTTGATCTCTTTTGTTGTACCTTTGTTCACCAACGCTATTTTCGTAGCCCAAATCGCTAAAGCACCGGTTTGTCTATTCAGTTTATTTATTCAAGTTTATTCAAGCATTAGACTTTCGTATTCTCAGTGCTTTTTAAAATACATCATCTAGGCATTAGTTAACTAAATCATTGTCATAATAGTCACTGTAGTTATTTTACGGCATATGCATTTTTAACACTGATGTTTCAGTTTTAAAGGTCAACTGCATAACGTTGATTGTTTTGAAATTTGTGTCTCGCCAAACGAATGGAATCTTTTGAGTCCTATTTAATAAGATATTTTAATACACGTAGTTATTAAGGACAAAGGAATATTAAATCTAAAATAATGAAATAGTACCATCATAACAGCATGTAAATTTTCCTTTATTTGCAACGAAAAAGAAGGAAGTGCTGAGTTTCTATTACGATACTTTTATCTTTAATTCTATTTGTGACCTCTGTTAAACGTTGCTTGTAGATCTGAAATAATCTTTATATGTGAGTAATGCACAAATAAATGTTTCGTGTAAATATTATAACTGCATCAAAGAGAGTAATAATTATCATTATTGTATGTTATTCTCATAACATTCAGCAGCAAAATTTGCTTCGGATCACTTAAGTTAAAATGTAATAAATTAAATTGAAATTATTAATACAAATTAACAAATGACTTGAAAGTTTGAAAAAAAAGTATTCTAAATATTAAGATGAGAGAAAACAAACAAGTAAAAACATTTTTACCTGTAAGTTTATTGGATACACATATACACATAGGAAAACATATACACTACATCCTTGTAGGAAGTGAAAAGGAAGTATTTTAATCGCAAAAAATTTCGGGTGTCATATTTCAACGAAAACATCCATTTTAACCATTATCGAATGCAATTTAACAAAGTTTTTGCGTGACATCTGTACGTAAGGGCACAATAAAGGACTGTTTTTCCCCAAAAAATTGTAAAACTGATTTAAAATGGTTTCTGAAGAGATTTTTTTCGTGGCGTCTTTGCGTACATATGTATGTACATCTCGCATAACTCAAAACCGAATAACCTCAGAACGTTGAAATTTTATATATATAGGATTGCTATAACATGTAGATGTGCACCTCCTATTTTGGTTGCAATCGGCCGCACCAAAAATATATAACTATATATATATAACCACTCTGTTACTCGGCTCAGTGAGCTCAGTTTCTTTATTATTATGTTTGTAAATTGTGCACATTTTGCTTTAAAAATGATTTAATTATGTTGTTGTTCTCTCCTGTTAAGGTTTTTATGTCTTTAGTTAATTTGCCTGTTATAGTTGTAGAATTATCAACAATGTAAAAGTTGTTGAAGTGCGGCTAAGCCTAATTTTTTTCGCCATCTCAGTCATATTTGTTTACATTTGAAACTTAGCAGAATAGTGGATTTGTTGCCAATCCAGAGAAACTAAACTTCGCAACAACAAAGTAAAACGTCTTTTTTTATTACTGCGAATTAAATTATGCTTAATCTATACTGAAATTACCATTTAAGTTATTAAATTATCCCATATATTAACTCAGCATAGCGTCCACAATAAATTCAATCAGTTTCTACGTCTTCAGTGTCTTTTTGCCGAGCGAGACCAAAAGTGCACCGAAAAGTGCGCAGGCCAAAATCTGCGCTCTTGCCCGCTGGCCGAATTGCTTGTTTTGGGGTAAAAACTGCAATCTTAATTTTAATTTTCTTTTAAATTGTTTTAACTGTATTTTATGTTTTATGTTTTTCTATATCTTTAAATTTTTAATATAGATATTTTGAGTTTTTATATATTTTTGCCTTGTCAGGAAGTGAGAACTGAATTAATTGGATGAGAAATATATCTCTAATGAAATTCGAGGAAATAAGTGTAAATGAAAGGCAGGGAAAAGTGCGTATAATTTAATATTCCGTACAAGGAAGTCGTGCAATGTATACATCAGATTTCTTTCTTAAAGGAGGGTGAGCGCTCATACCATCTCTGAATGAAACGATTGACTTATCACTATACTCCAGTCATGGCCAAATTACACTTTTTGGCCTTCAAGTGCGACTCGCATTGTAACAAGCAATAGATTAATTTTCAAATATAATATGAATGTCGCATTATTACATGATGGCATTTTGCAGTACTTTCATTTTGAAATCACAATATTCATATATTAATTTCAAAATGTGTGCTAAGCGTTAATCGTCAATGAAACAAACAAAAAACAAATCGTTATATTTGGAGGACTTATACTGTTATAGCGATACCATTTTATTTAAAGCGATATTATTTATTTATAGCGATGCTATATACTTAACTATTATAGCGATACTGTTTTTAGAACTGGTCGGGATTATCGAATCTGGCTGACAGATGAAATAACAAATATTTAACAAATATTTCATAGTTTAATGATATGTATCACAACATTACGAATTTTAGTAAACGACATTGCAAACGTCTATAATTGCAATTTGCTTTGGGGGGAGGAGTATCTGATAATTCATTTCATATTTAATGAATTAATTAAATGATTTAAAGTATGATCTCCGTATGCTATTCTTAACGTTTTAATTGTTTTCGAAACTAAACTAGCACTTTTCTATATAAAAGTCCTCCTAAGCTGGCATTTTATTTTAAAATGATTTTCTCATTTTTCAGCTCTCAGCTATCGTATATTTTTTTATTCTTTTCATAGGAAAGCGCATACGTTAGGAGTAAAGAGAAATCGCTGTGTTATTTTCCAAATTACTGCGTTATTCTGCATTCGAATGTAGACCTTTATACGTAACAGTGAACTTCTGATTAACAGGTGTAATATTGAGCACGACGTCCAGGATTGACTCAAAACTACATTAATTCGTCAGCGGTTAAAAAAATCCTAAAAGGAATAAGCGATATTATAATTAGCAAAAACGTATTACTAATGATCTACCTGTATTTTCGAGCTCTATAATCTGGAGAATAAGCTCGTTAGGTTACTTAAATTTAATCAGCATTAAAAACTAGAAAAACGCACAGAAAGAGAACAATGTTTATATTCCTTCGTATAAAAGTTATTATTCAAAAAAAAAAAAAGAAAAGATTAATGACCTCGCACTTGATTTATTTTTGCGCTTTGATAGTTGATTTTAACGGAGTTTTAAACTTTTTTTTTTAATATTTTAGATTATGTCCATTTAAGCTTGAAGTAAAAACAACTCCTAAATGCTAAGACATCATCTACTGTCACTGCTGTTATCCCACACATATTTTCTTCTCTGTTATTTCCGGATAATTGTTGCTCTGTTGTAATGTTTCGGGAGTAATTTTTGCGCTGTTCTACATAAACAAGCTCAAATGTTTTCAGACAAGGATCGCTTAATCCGAAACTCGATTAATCCGGACCCGGTTTATCAGAGATTGAGTTTGTTATAAAGACCACTACATCTTCTTTAAGTTTATTCGTATTAAAATTTTAATCTGAAGAATATGGGTTGACTCTGTTATACTGCTTATAAATACCACTATGTCTTCTTTTTGTTCAAGTTTATTCCTATCAAAATTTTAATCTGAAGAATGTGAGTTGACTCTGTTATAAAGACCACTACGTCTTTTTTCGGTTTTATTCTTACTAAAATTTTAATTTGAAGAGAATGGGTTTCGATTTGGGTGGGAACTCAATATATCGTAGAAAAGTTAATTTGTTTACCATAGAGATATTTTTAAACACAGTATAAAAACAATAGGACTTACTATGTGTGCTTTTAAATAACTAGAACAAATAAAATTCCGAAATTTTTGGTTATTTTACTTGAAACTTTTCTTTCTGTTTAAAAAGAGTTTTATTTCTTTCAAAATGACATATATTTGCGGTTTTTAGATAATCTAGATGCAATTCTCTTAAAATTTTTAAACTCTAACATGCGATTCTGATTGAAACTAAGTTTCACTACCCTTGCTACTTGCTTACAATTTTACCCCGCTTTTTTTTTTACAGTAACAGACTTGCTAGTTGTTTCACATTACTAATCTCTGCACGTAGTCTGTATCTCTTAGTATGGTATAATGAATCTAGAATTTTCTGTATAAATCTTTTAGTACTCTCTATGATTAGCATTTTCTACAGGTATTTATGTGCGTTGATAATATCCGTTAATATTTTGTAAAAATCGAGTGTTGTCGTTTACCTTCAACTTTTTAAGGGAATTAGACAATTCCCCTCCCCTTGGAAATTCTAGTGCAGTTCATTAGTGGCCATGAAAAAAATGTTTCACTACATTATTAATACGTCTCGGGCTGTGAAAACTTTCACATTTTTTTCCACTCTAAAACTGCCCTCATCATTACTGTTATACTGACATTTGATGTTTTCAGTTTTTTAGGAATTTCGAAATCATTTAAATGCGGGTTTACATTCAGAAATATTTTCAACCATTTCTTGAACTTCGAAAGGCAAATGTTTTAAACAGCGAGAAAAGCAATTCATTGCTATTTTTTGCTGCTAATGAACTATCTACAACAAATAAGTTCACCTGTCAAGCTGTAATTTTATTTTAATTAACACATTTTTTCAATCATTTTTTCTTTTCTGCTTTACGTCAGATTTACCAGAAATGCAAAGTAGGGAAATTTAAATTACCAGCGGGAATTTTAGTCAAATGAGAGAGTGTTGACAACTTCAGACAGGAGCTCTGTAGACTTTCACATTACACCTGCTGTAGTGTTATGTCAATTGTTGCTGAGTTCTGGCTTTTGACTTTGCTTGCAATTGCGTTAGAATGCAAGCCAGCATAAGAGACAGGTTTTTTTTAGTCTTAAATTTAATATTTGCTGCGTAAATAATTGAAACACTCTTAATTCTCTGTCAAGTAACATTTTAATTTCTGTTAATGCTTAGTTTTTCGTAACTTCAAGCCAAACTGCAAATAAATGTTGTAGTTGGTAAATAAAAGTTATAATTACTTTTACAACTGCTGTAATCACTTTGTATTATTATATTCTAAGAGAGATTAGAATTTGTCTCGGAAATTTACACGCATTACTTCTTGAGCTGAAGCAAAAGGTATCTTCATGTTGTTTTGCAATTTACTTCTTACTGTTTTCTGCTGAAAAATACTTAATTTGTTTATATTCCTATACTCAACGGTTGTATTAAAAACGTGGTATAATGAATTATAAATTATCGTATTAAGTTTATTAAACTTCTGAACACTGAGGCATACTTAATGAGGTACTGCACTGTTGTTGAAAACAGAGCAATTTTTCTTGACTTCGCCGTAAATATTTCCACAATCACCTCTCATTAATGAAGCTTTTAAAAATTTCAAGTGTCACCCGTGCTTTCTTTCATACTTTCAAACATTCTTTCATACAGACGCAAGACTTTAAAATGCGGATGTTTGGCATATTTCCCAGTAACCGCAGTTTTTTTTTTTTTCCCTTATACATGGCATGTTTAAACAAGACATCTTTCATGAGATTTGTCCGTTGCGGTACGATGAAGCAGGTCTGTCTTACCAACTAGTACAAATACCGTCGCTACAAAATTTCTGAAGTGGATATTTTCGCGCTTAGAACGTCAACTGTTTGAGCTGTTTTAGATTTAATATCACACGATCTTCTAGGACAGTTTTGAAACCGAAGAATCTTTTGCGGAAGAATATAAAGCAAATGATGCTTGTGGTAAAAATAGACACACCAAAAGAATTGAATACGAAACAGAAAGAAAATTATATGCATTACGCCAGTTCTCGCCGGTAATTTTCCTCCTCTTCCGGAGAGAGCAAATGATAACGATCTTGGGGGGGGGAGGTAATCTTGCGACTTTAATATAACCTTGTTTAACTTGTGACCTTGACCAAGCAGATGGCTGGCAAATCTTCCATCCCAAACGACTGACATGGAAAATGTAGATTTTAAAGTCGGCTGAGAGGGTTTATGGCAAGAATATGTATAAGAATCAGAGCAGTAACTTTATCGCTCCGCGAATTGTTCTGATTATTTTAGCGAATTTTATGGGGATTTTCTAAAACTTCGCGAATAATAGATTTTTCCGCTGATAAATCAAAGAATTTCAGATTTTTGCACTTATTTTTATTTTCATATTACATTATTTTAATATTTAAATAATTTTTGTATTATTTTTTGTAATAATTTCCTGAAAAATGCGCTGGAAAGTAATCTTATTCCAAAATACAAACCAGAACTTTGAATTACGCTAAGGTTTTGCTGGATTTCTGTAACACAGGAAGTCATTTCCCGAAGTTGCATAAAGTCGCCGTTCGTTCTGTCAGTGCTGAAAAGAATTGCATGTCAAGCTGTTTTGATGGCGGAAGGTCTTTTAATGCGTGATGCCTACTATAGAATATCTATGTATATATTGCATATTGTATAAAAAATATCGTCCAATTAAATGATAATTTTAATTCGAAATAACATTGATCCAAAATAACAGTAAATTTCGATTCTACGACTCAAATTATGCCAAACTGCCAAGTTTTGTAAAAATCGCACGAGTAGTTTAAAAAAAAAATAGCTAATTCTTAGCTCCTCAATGTTAATTGAATTTGATGGGTATTTATTAATCTCTCTTTTTTTTTTTGCTAAACTTACTTGATTCTTTTTTCCAGAATTCGAAATTTGAGCTTAATCCAAATATAATTCACACATTTTTTATGATTTATTTTTTAAATTTGTATTTTTAAATAATTTTAATAAATTTTTCGAAAAGCCTTTTTGTATTATAACCTATAAAATTTTTCACGTCATCTTAAAGTAGATATATTTCTAGGCACACTTGCAAAAAATTACAGTTTTTTATTCAAACTTTCCTAAGGTATACGTGAATTTACACATTGGCGTGTTTCGAAATTTGGCATATTCGTTGCAAACAATAATAATGCCTAATGTGGTTTGCTTTGTTAAAATTATTTGAAAATAATGAACGCGACCATTTTACAAAATTTCATATTTAGGCATAATTTGAGTCGTAGAATCGAAATATGGAAAAAATCGCCATGTCATTTCAGAAAAAGTCCGATTTTGTATCAAAATACCTATATTAAAAGAATGCTATATATAATTCTAATATATATCCTAAGTCGCGCTTTCAAGACATGAAAAACGCAATTTGAATTTCGTCAATTGGCCCAGTAGAATGAAAGATATAGAACTGTCCCACCCACCCCGCCCGCAGTGTACCTTGAGAACTATGCAGTGAATGAACCAAAATCTAATGCATAAATTAATACTTTCATTCATGAACCAATATCTGTGCGACATATTTGATTACGAAATTAAATTTTGAGCGCCAATTACCCGATCACTGTGATATACAGAGCCCCGGTTATCCGTATTGTTTCTATAGTTGTTTGCTTCAGTTATCCAGAGTTTCTTCCCATTTTTGTGATTCTCCAGTTTTCTAAGGCATTATCATGAATTTTAATTTTCTAGAACATAACTTTGTATGTTAATTTAAAAGCGTTATATCTCCTATGAAATATTATTAGTACTTCGAAACTTGAATAATCATATAAAATACATATAAAGTAAATAATCATATAAAGTATTTTAAAGCTTCGGCAAAAAATGTGTTGATTTAAGTACTCTTAAAGGTGCAAATTGGATATTTTTAACAAAAGTAGTTTTCTACATTTCATGCACTGAAACTGAGAAAGTAAATATTTATCAAAATGCATTTTATACACTCTGTCTTGCAGAGGACAATCTCGTTAATTATTTTGAATAAAACATATTAATATGACTTCATATGAAAAGTTAATAACAAGAGTTTTTAAAAAATATTTTAACAATAATTTTTCGATGTGTTTAAAATAAAACTTTTGATTGCAAAGGTCTTAAAGAGGTTGCAATGTTCTCTGACGCAAAGAGGAAGAATTCTGCCAGCTTACTTCCAAGAATTCTGGAAGCGAGGAAGTTAAATCATTTGGCTTGATGTCAGGAGTGGGAAAATTCTTATACACTGCTTTCGTCACTAGTCGTCCAGAAATCTTATTGTCGTATGAATAGATGAGAGCATCCAATCCCCTGATACCGTCGGCATGTTAGATTATAAAATCGTGTACTTTTGAAATGCAAGACTGATGTTGACAAGCATTTCTTGCTTCTGTATTGCCAGAAGCGCATCTTAGAAGACATTGTACGAAAGCTTAGATTTTTGACATTTTTAAGAAACAAATGTTGTTTAAAATACAGTGAAGCTTGTCGGTGCGCTACACACTGCAGACGACCTCCTCTGAAATTAACCAGTATTTCTGAGAACATAAATAAACACCGTTACTGAGAATTGTTGTTGTTGTAACTCATGCTCACTTGTCTGACAGAGTCAGCCCAAGCCCACGAGAATTCTCGTGTCAAGGAGCGCTAGATTACGCCTGTCGTTGGCATCAGCTTTGAGCACCTAACAGGTGACAGTGCGATTTGGCTCATTTCGCCCCCAATTTTGACGGAGAGCACCCCGCTGGGAGGGACGGGTCCGAGGGTCTCCCCTTCCACCAAACCACATGAGAGGACACTCGGCTCGCCGCATATTTAAAGTGCCGCCATGCCGCACCGACACTATACATTTACAAACATCCATGCCTTCTCCGGGATTCGAACCCGAGCCTTTCGGCACGGCAGTCAGCGACGCTAACCACTATACTATTTGTGCGGCACTGAGAATTGTACGAGCTCGTATTATTCTCTGAGGAGACCATTGCTGAAACCTAGCAAGATAGTTCAGTTTGTATTAAAGTGACATCCAAATGTATCATTTCAAAATAAAATATTTTATGTCTTAAGTAAATCTGTAAAATTTTATATTCATACTATAAAAACTACTTTATATCGACAGTTAAATCAGTTCCGAGGCATTAACTTCATCCTTTTTCAACATCATATATTTTTAGTAGACTACATGGTATGCTACTTTCCTCTGTAATTAATTAATTATTAATTTATTAATATGGCATCTATAATAAATCGATATATCATATTTCAAGTTTTCTTTAACAGATCTTAAGATCTTTGATGCTAAATCCGTAATGCTAATCGGTAATCGTCAATCGCTAATAGATATCTGTTATAAGAAGACTAATTCTGTCTGGGAAACGATGAATTATCTTATGTTTGTTAGACATGAAAAGAAAATCTTTTATGCAGTTCTTGAACTTTATCGCCTGGTTTAAAACAGCCAACCTTTGTGGATCCCTATGGTTGCTTTGTAAAAGAAAACTGGCATCGCAGAAGGGATTTTGATTCAGACAACTGAGTTGATAGATATACAAACAAACAATCTACAACTTCGCGAAAAACATCGTGTGTCTTTCTTTCATTAGTAAATCCAGTAGAAAATTGTTCAAAATGGTTTGTTTTCTGAAACCAAGGAATATGAAATGCCGCTTTTAGGTATTAAAAGAGGGGAAAGATTTTCATGGTGGAATGTCTGAGGAAAATCACGTTCTACCACAGGCAGCCAGTATTTCTTATTTTCTATTTGGGTCCTGCTTATAAAGCCTCAGATTTTAAGGGACAAGAAATCTTCATATAATTCCTAGTGTAAAACCTTCTTTTCCTTTCTAAAAACATGGAAATTAAGTTTTGGTGGTGCTTGAAAGAATACCGTCTCTTTAACTCTGTTTCCATTAATAATATATGGGCTTGGAAACTACCTATTGTGAAATAGGTATTATTTATTTTTAATGTGAAATAGGTAGGCTTAAAAAATACCTGTTGTGTGAGTGAAAATTGGATTTTAACATCATGCTGAAGATAGTATTTAGCTTTCCATGTTTAAACTATAACTGGGGTGTAAAAAAAAGCTGAAAGTCCATCAATATTGCAAGAAATCGTATATATTTTGCGAACCTAATTGGGATTAACAGATGCTTCGTCAGTGGAAAAATCTTCGTTTTTTATTTCTTCGGTTATTCTTGTCGTAAATCAAGAAGAGCTTGCTTTTGGAAACTGTCATTTGTGTTTTATTCTCAAGTGAGAATAACTCTGAAATATATGTAAGCAGATTTACTTTTACTGCATCTTTTGACATGTTTTCTTTTAACATGTTTTGACCTTTTTTTTTCCTTTGGCACCACTTCCCAAAAGAGTCCGGTTTCTTTGACATTAATTATGTGTTGTGGCTGTTGTGTTAAAGCTTGATGAAATCAGCAAATATGTTCGGAAATTCTTCAACTGCAACGTTATCATTTAACCAACAATCATTTCATCAAGACAGCTAGTGAAAAAATAACCTTGTGCTGAAGATTTATGTGAGCACTGAATGAGTGAAACAAACTATTGCACATAACTTCAACTAAATTTCACGCATTGAGCCATACGTTAGTTAGTATTCCATAAAAATATATGATCAGAGGGAAGTGTATAGAAATTAAATCCACTTTAATACTCATGTTTGAATGGTATTATTCCGCCCGCGAAGAACAATGTCTGTTGATTATGGACCCAGTTCATAATTGCAGCCTTTACGTTTACTTCAGAATGTTGCTAACAATGTTGTGAACAATACCGATGGAAACGTGTAACTCATTTGCAACGTCTCGAATTTTCGATGTTGATTTGATTTGATTGCCGTGTCAATGTCCATAGTGTTTCATTTTGAACAATTTTGAATAGTAGATTCCCTTGTCCCCCCCCCCAAAAGAAAGTTATAAGGCGTATTCAAATGAAAGTAATTCGAAGCTCCGTTTGCGAAAGTTCGCACTGGATTTTCGTGAAACAACGTGATAGTGAAGCTCTATGTACCACGTATGCATGTGTGGAAGGAGATGCGTGCTAACTTCAGTCGCAAGGTCGTGGCATTCATTCAAAAATCGCTGGTGTGGATGCAACTGCATCGAAAACGGATCATCGAGCTGGAAATAAGTTCTTAACACTGGAAAAGTATAAGCCGGTGGACATTCATCGAAGAATGGTGGCTGTGTACGGAGACTCGTGTGTCTCGAAGCCCACGGTGACGAGATGGGCGAGAATGTTTAGCGAAGGTCAGAAGACAACGGATTTATCACGGCCCGGTTTGGAGCCCAAGGTTGTGGCAGATAAGCTGACTACGGACATTGACACGGCAATCAAGGCAAATCGACATCGAAACATTCGAGACGTTGCAAATGAGTTGCACGTTTCCATCGGTACTGTTCACAACATTGTCAGCAACATTCTGAAGTAAGCGTAAAGGCTGCAGTTATGAACTGGTTACATAATCAACCGACATTGTTCTTCGCGGACGGAATTCGTAACCTTCCCAAGCAGTGGGACGCCTGCCTTAACGCAATGGTTGATTTATTTAACAAACATTTTATGCATTTCAATCATTAAGTATTGCTGTTCCTATCTATGTATCTGTCTTATTTCTGTTGCTACACATCTCTTAAATACACACCTCGAATCACTTTCATTTGAACGCCCATTATAATTTTAGTTAAGTTAGTAGTATAAGTAAAAATTAAGTAAAGATGTATTGATCTCTTTTAAAGCCATTTTTAAGCATTTCAGCTTGGAAATTTTGTAAGTAAAGGGCGATTTCAAAGCAAAAAACACAAAATGTAATATTACGGAACACCAAATGTAAGCGATCATACTATGTATGAACAGGATGATTCAAAAAAACCTATATTGAAATTATTCTTACAAAAATATTTAACGGAAAGCTATCGAAACTGTGTTCTTCTGTAACCTGTATAAGGCAGTCATATATTTTATAATACACAATGCAGGATATTAGAACATTTCTCGCAATCATTTCCAAAACTGTATATCGTATGATCCAGAGAATGGACAGACAAGTTTAAGATCTCATTTATTATGGTAGTTTCCCAATAGATCTTGTCAATAGTTCAACTATGCATCTCTGAAAATAGCACTGATGTTAATTCCAGCCCATAGTGAAGGCAGTCGTCCACTTACAGAAGCATAAACATTAAATTTTTCTCTTAGAAGGATGTTTTTTTCATAAAATTCTCCACAGTAATTGTCTTGCACAGTTTCAGCTAAAAATATCACTTTCTCATCGTTTTCGTACCTCAATTTTAAACTGGAAAAAAAAAATCACCTGCTTTGCGAGGAAAATCATGCTACAGTTACTTATTCAGCAGAAACATATAGCATTCAAACTAAATTTCAGGAATAGAGTCAAATGAAACGAATTTTTCTATATCCTTTTATAGAAATGAGAAATCAGTCATTCTGGGCAAACATCTGTGCATTTGAATCGCACTGGAATCTCTTTTAATTTAGACATTATGTGAAAAAGCATTGTCACGTGACCAAAAAGCTGTTCATCATTTTTCAGATGACAAAAAATAAGCCTATGAAAACTATACATCATTGCCTAAAATGCAATACAATATGAAATCATATTTTAATATATATATATATATAT
>KK117081.1:654886-683665 GCA_000611955.2 Stegodyphus mimosarum | reverse complement strand
AATATTATTTTTAAAGAACTACATTTTTTCTTTCATTATTTCTAATGGCAGAATATCTAATTATTTCTCATTTCCAGCAAATGAATTAAAGTGATATTTTTTAGTTTATTTGTTACTTCTGGTTTCATCTAGTGTACGTAAAATCTACTTGAGGTCTTTTTTTCCTATATTTCACTTCGAAAATATTTTTTTTCAATTATTATTATTATACAAATGTCAATTTTTTATAATTTTAAATTTTTTTCTAGTCACAGTTTTATTTTATGCTTAACATTTCTCTGTGCTTTAAATACTTACTCATGTTAGATTTGCATTTTTTCAAAAGTAAACTTACATATACTTTATTTGCTTACGAAATTCAAACTGGAAGTTGCATACATATCATTTCCCTCTGCAGGCCTTCATGGATATTTTCTGTAACTTAAAATCGGCTTAAAACAATATCTGCGATGTTCATTCTATTCATTTAGTTGAAATACGTAACCAAAATATTGTATTTCGTACTTTTTACGGCTACTAACACTTAATAGGAGATATTTTGAACTTCCTCTTCTAATGTATTACACTAATTATTAATGGCTGTAATGATTTTATGAAACACTGTATAAAGCATTACGAATTCTCTTTTACGCATCTTGCTTTTATTCAAATAATTCACCAAACTGTGTCTTCAAATTCGATGCCTATTTTGGAATGACATGCACATAAGATGTAAATTTAGAGTTACAGAAATAGTGAAGGGCAACTATTCTCAAAAATATGGTCGGTATAAATGATGGTCATAAAACGCAAAACTTATTATTTTGCAATTTTCCATAAAGGGTGGTTGCAACAAAGGTAATATGTCAGCAAACTCATTGAAATTAAGAGGGCATATGATCTTATAAATTTTAATAGAATCGTAAATTGTATGTAAGAGAGAATATCAAATAAATGTTCACTTAGTTTCACTTATGATATAGGAAAATGCACAGAAAAGAATTAAATGTGGATATTCATGTCCATGTTTAAAAAGAGAAAAATATATAAAATTTTGGAAAATTTTTGCATATTTTACATTTTGGTAGCAATATACACTGGTGTGCAAAAATTAAGGACGAAGTCGAAAAATTAGCATATCAGCTGAGCGAAGAGGCAGAGCGGGCAGAAAGACCAATCAGGAGATTAAATAAGGTGATGTACGGTAGCACATGCGCAGATATGCAGGTAGACGTAATCGGGGAGTGCCTGAGTAGTATAAAGCATGTTGTAGGTGTAAGATCAATATTTCTGGCAAAGAAATTGCGCGCCGTATAGCAGTTAAAATCACACCGAGTTGCTGCCTCAGCGACAAATGACGAATAATCAATCTGTTAGACGACATCTGAATGCTTTTATCCGATGTCGAATCATTGGGAAGTTGGAGGAAGGCCGCAGTGTGACAACTGTGCCTGCAGAGTTCGGAATTGCTCACAGCATCGTTTCACGACTTTGGAGACAATTTCAAACTACAGGAACAGCTATCCGGGGGTTTAGTAGTGTTCGTCCACGAGGAACCACACCCGCAGATGACCGGTATATTGCCTTACAGGCCAGAAGAAACAGGCGGCAGACAGCGGGAGAAATCGCTAGACACACGACACAGGCGACTGGACGACCGATATCGCGTTTTACCGTGGCCAGAAGACTGCACGGTGGTGGTCTGTTTGCACGACGCCCTGTACGGTGTGTACCTCTAACGCCTGCCCATCGGAGAAGGCGTTCTCTGTGGTGCCGGGAACACCGGAATTGGAGAGACAATGAATGGGGACGAGTACTCTTTACAGATGAGAGCAGATTTAGTCTGAGTTGCGATTCTAGACACATACACATCTGGACAGAGCGGGGAACACGCAATAACCCCTTCAACATCATCAAAAGGGACTGTTTTGGAGGTCGCGGAGTTCTCGTTCGAGCAGACATAATGCTTGGTAGCCGGACCGACCTTCATATCTCCCAAGGAGGTTCGTCACCTGGGACTGCTATTGTAACGAGGTTCTTCTTCCTTACATGCGTCTTTTCACAAGGGCTATGGGTCCTCAGTTCCTCTTCATGGACGACAACGCTCCACCTCATCGCACAGTTACTGTCGAAGAGCTGTTGGAGAGTGAAGATATTGAACACATGGATTGGTCGGCAAGGTCTCTGGATCTAAATCCCGTCAAGCATGTACGGAACTTACTAGGGAGACCCGTGGCAGCACGTAACTTATCGCCAGTAACGATTCCGAAACTGCGATTGGTGCTACAAGAGGAACGAGCAGCAGTGTCTCAACAGCTCATTCACAACCACATATCCAGCATGCACAAATGACGTGAAGCCTGCCTAGCAGTCAGGAGAAATCATATCCCCTATTAAAGGCCGGATGTTTCTTGCTGGACACCCATCACAGGGATGTTTCGGCCTTCAGTCGCATTGCGCTCCATGCTACTTTTTCAATAAAGCTTCTTTTTATCCCTCTGATTTCTCTTTTAGTAAGTGTTGCTTACATTACTCATGTCCTTATGTATTGGGGATCTTACGGTATTAAATATGTTGATTTGGAAAGCTTTTGTACAAAGTTATATTGAAAAAACCGTCTCGTCCTTAATTTTTGCATACCAGTGTAGGTAAGACAAGAGAATTTTCTGTACTGAACATATGTGGCTATGAAACTCTTTGAAAAAATGGAAAGTTAATAATCTATAAGGTACCAGAAGCGGGCGCTGCCCGACCCACCTAACCAAAAAAGTTAGTCTTATGGTCATAACAGGCCACGTCCAATTATAATCTGTAAGATATTTCCTCCCTCTTTCCAGCCTCCCTTTGTGGTGTAACGGTAGCGCAATCGGCACGTATTCGAGAGGTCAGAGATTCGAGTCCATTTTTCACACCTTTTGTTCGAAATAACCTAATGTCTCTACAATGGCGCCCGAACTAAAAAAGGTGGTGGATGATGATTCTCCATCACGAGGATTGGGCGATCGGGTCTTTTAATTCCCAGTCGCCCTTTAAAAGGGAGGTAATATAAGGTATTTCTCTCGCCTTCTTAGCATGCTTTCGTAGTTCAATGGTCAGCACACTCGGGTGTGTTCGAGAGGTCCGAGATTCGAATCTCGGCGAGGTCTTTACTCATTTTTCACGCATCCAGCTTCGAAATAACCCAATATCCCTACAATGTGTTTCAATTAATTTATATATAGAATGATAATAGTACATATTGAGAGGAGTTTCATCAAGGAAGGCTAATTTGCCAACTCTTTTTCTTAAATTTAGATTCTCGTTCCTATTTAAAACTCACTTCATTAATATACTCTGGTGTATTAAATAAAACAAGACAACTGTGGGAAACACTTAACATGTGACATAAGAAATAATGTCCTCATTAAAATAAACCGTACAGTTGTTAATAAATCTTTAAATAATTGTCACAAACTTATTCAGGAGAAATGTTAATTCAGCTAATGACTGATTTTCTTTTTAGTGCCTGTGGGATCAACAATGCCAATGTCTCCAGAAAGAAGACATGAACCTCTAGGTTCTTATCGAGCTCCTCCCGACCGTCCATACTCCGTAGCTGGACAAGCATCATATCATATTTCACCCGAAAGGCGCTACGACCCACCTTATCATTCCTCACCAGAACGTCGTTCTCAACAAGAATCTGGTTATTTGTCGTCACCTGAAAGGCGCGTGGATCACCAGCGGTCATTCTCTGGTTACTCCACAAGCTCTTCATATGAGGAATCATTGTATGGTGGAAGTATATATGGAACACGATCTGGTAGTGTTACTCCTGTCATCGATGAAGAAGCTAGGTAATAAGATTTGGGTTATATTCCTTTTAAACGTATTTTACAGTTCATTATTTATTACATAAGTCCTGTATTCAGTCAAAAGACTGAATATATCTACTTTTTAAATATCTGACTGACCTTCAACCATACGTGTCAGTGATGGCCAATCAGAACTCATGATGAGCCTCTAAATTGCAAGGATTACATTAGATGGCAGAGCGTAAATTCAGCTACATCTTCCCGCAGCTCAGGTCTGATAATTCTTGGTTTTGGAGAAGCATTGTAATTGCAAACAAAAGCACCGTAATTTCTGACAGTTTGTTGTTTAATTGAATAGTTGTATTAGCATTAAATTACATTATTCATGCGAAATTCGTTTTAACGATTAGTAAAACTAATACTGATATTAGCTAGTAATTGTATACTTCCTCAGCAAAATAATTAGAGAACTGAAGCGGAACATTTAACGGTTATATCCGTCCAGCAAAGAACCTTTAAATGATTTAGAAGCTGAAATAAAAAAGCAATTATATCTAATTGCCAAGAATACTGTTCAAAATATTCGTTTTATCGTTGGTGTCATGTTTTGCTGTCATTAATTTATTCGCTTTTCGTTGGTTTTATTGTTTTATTTAATATTTATGACACATTAATTTAAATTTACTTTATTATTTATATATTTATCATTAATGTAATTAGTGTTTTTAATTTATCTCTTTAATTGTAATCACTCAATGTGTATTTTTTCTATTTCTTTCTTATCTTATTTATTTATTTATTTTCGTCGTACATAACGGCCATCAATAGAGCTCTGATATTTTTATTCAGTTACATTTCTGATGTATTGCTGGGAATATTTGACATTGCTGAACTGGCTAGTGTGTTTCTGGAATCCTAGGAGACCATTAATTTCGAGAGGATCTGGTAAAATGCTTTTGCTTTTTACAGAAAAGGGCTATGTTTCTCCTTTACCATTTTCAGTTCCACTTTTAGTCAATAGACAATATATCTGCAACCAGTGCGCGAATTCAGTCAATGTCTTTCACCACTAGCAGAAAAGGATGGCTGGCAAAAGTGTAGTGGAAAACTTTAATGAAGATTTCTATGAAATAATGAGCCACAGATCAAATACACTCTCTTGTCATTCATAAAAGTTCTTCGGAGAGGCAAATAATTGCTGTGAACTTTCTTTATAATGACACTGAACTCGGATTTCCTTGTATTTCTGTGTTCAAAAATTTCACGGAACATGCTTGTAGTGCGAACTTGAAACTTAAAATTTTATTACTTATTCATCTACTAACATCGATCGAAATAGGTGCCTTATTCTAGCACTCTTGCCTTTCCTGGAAGCATTAGGAAAATGCCTCTTTGACAATTGTCATATCTTTCGTATATCTACAACCATTTTAAGAGAGAATTGCCAGAAGTCAGAGAGTAAGAAATTTGCCGAAAAGGTTTCTATGGCATGATAGGGTAGTGTGACTAAGAGCATTGTCCTGATACCGGAATCCATTTAATCCTCCACGTCTGTGATCATTTTCATCTGATTTTATCTTCCAGATGCATTTATACGTAATCAGCAAAATTAGTATGAATTAAATTATTAATAATTAATTTAATTAATAAAATCTGTTATTCCTTTGGCAGAAATTAATGATGGATGATGCTCAAATTATCGGATAAAATAACATAAAATTAATTTTCTACGTTGATTCATATTCTTTTTGGACTCAGAATGCTAGTGGTTATAATTGTAAGGATTGGCTTCTATTTGCAAATTCCAGACGAAGATCCAGGCTACTTTCCTCAAAATGCTGCATTGCGTGGAATAGTCAAAATATACTCTATCTCTGTTTGCATTACATCCCAAACCAAGTCGTTCCGGTTGATATCACTTCATATAGTTTTACAGTGTACGCTGATGCTTTCTAACAAACAGACTCACGTACTACAAGTTTCATGCACGCTGCGCATGTTTGAATATAGGTATAGTAAAATTAGAATCCTGGCGAAACAGAATGTAGAATGATTTCGATTTTGAATATCGCGATTCAAAATCTTCTTATAGATTACTGAGAGTCTGTAGACATCTGAAATGTAACGAAACGTAAGAAGAATTTTGTAGACACGTCCAAATATGCAAGTGAAAGTTATTACTCCGGCAATTCAAATGATAAAATGAGAATAGCTTGCTGATCCAAATAGATTTGCAGGTTACATTTGGCCATCACTCGCCCGTATGATTAGGCAGTGATATTTACCTCACTTTAAGATAGTGCAGGCTGTAACTTTCCAGTGTAAAAAATTATTTAATATAATTATTCAAACTGATACGACTGAATTACAAGTTTAATTTTGATTACTAAAACACAGGCTGGTTTATTGAGAAAATTATTCCTCATCTTTTTTTTTTTCTGATATTCTGTTAGTTATGAAATGTATGATTTACAGAATGTGTTTATATATTTTTAGAATGATTTCAGGGTCATTTTATGTGAATTTTTAAATTGTAAACAATATTTTTAATGTTCGATCTGATAGCCTTTTTACTGGCCTGCATCGTGATTTCCGTCACAGAAGGGCTTTTCATAAAATTTCCAGGGGTACTGGTGCCCCTTTCTCTTCCACTGTTTTCCAGAGGCTATCAATTGTGGTGATTGTTTTGCGTTTGGAAAGAGCTCTTTGTAAGTCGCCAAAAGCATATACGAGTAGTTCATTGGTGAAACATCAAGGTTGCAGGAATATGTTGAAAAGGTATATCTACAATACCTGTATCAGTCTTCATTTTTTCAAGGAATACAGTGGTTCTTTTGGAAGTATGACTTGTTGCTTTGTCCTGATGAAATTTCACTCTCTGAAGTCATTGGGATGAAGAAATGGAATTTCTATATCCCAATGACTATATGCTGAAGAAATGGAATGACAAACTGAAAAAATTGAATTTCTTCGGCTTGTAGAGCTGGGTTTGTTATTTTATTTATTGTTGCTACAAATGTATTTAATGACTTGCAGTTCATTTCTGCATTGGCGGATTTTCTCCTGCAACCAACGATTTAACTGTAGAAACATCAGAAACTGTACGTAGCTTTTTTGGGTATTCTTTGAGTCTTCTTTCTATGTAAAGTAAAGATTGATGTTTTTCCTTTCTGATGAATAATATTGCTTGTTTTGCACTTAAAAATTTTAATAACATGCATTTCCCAACAATTTCGAATTATGGAATAGGCAGATTTTCTCCTGCTATCAATGATTTAACTGTAGAAATATTAGAAATTCAGCGTACCTTTTTCCAATATTCTTTAGGAGTCTTCTTCCCGTGCAGAAATAAAGATTAACGGTCTCCCCCCTTTCTGATTAATAACATTGCTTGTTTTGCACTTTGAAATTTTAATACCATGCATTTTGCAATATTTTTTAATTATGGCATAGGAATATTTCTCTTCAGAAAGCGCAAAAACATATCCTCAGTTCACAGATTCTTTGCACAAGAAGTTTTGAAAGAAGAATAAATGTAAACGTAGCAGACGGTATTTCTCATTTCAAATTGTAGACTGTTGCCAGAAATGTTTATTTAAAAACATTTCCTATTAAAAAATATCTTTTTTGAAATCGTTCTAAAAATGTGTGAACACCGTCTGTATGTTACCTTTTCTTTGCAAGTCTGCACATTTCTAAACCTTTTGATAACCTAAAAGAGATCTAAAGATAATAAAGATTTGCGTTTCGTGTTTTGCCACAACAGGAAATTTGTTTAGTGAGAATAATATATTTTTTTCTAGGTTTAAAAAAAAAGTGTAATTTTATTCCCAAAATAATGAATAAAACGTTTTAATTAACTTTGATTTTTAATACAGATGGTTTTTATATTTCACAGTTATTTTAAAAGGATGAATTCCTATGGTTAATTATATCTTAATGTGTCATTGTATTTGCCATTCTTATAAGCATTATACTTCTGGTTTTCTCTCCAAAAAGTAAAAAAAGGGTAAAAAATATTTTTTTAAAAGAGCTTATTAGAAGTTATTTATGCCGATATCCAAACGATAAGCAACAAATGGGGAAAAAACGTATTTTTTTTTAAAATGGTATCACAAAATTAGCATGTGTAATAGATGTACGCACGAGAAAAGAATTCTTGCTAATATTTTTAAACAAGGAAACATGTAATATATAAAAATGCATATTTTAAGCTGAACCTTTGTAAAAGTGAAGCAACTATGTTGCAGAAATTAGTAAGTGTATATCTAACAGTCGTAAGAACTAAGAAGTTAGTATCATGCCACTGATTAATCATTAACAACTTGCATATTCTTGCATTCATCATCATTATCAACCTAGAATTCTCATCTAGCGATCTCGAGTAGTAGCTACGGGAACATTTTACAGACAGCTACATACAGGTCAATATATGCAAAACAACTAATGGTTAGCTTTTCACTTACACCTGTTCCAAAAGGGTCTGCTTAAACTTTTCTCAAGTGCACCACAAAATAATAGGGTAATTTACTTAGGGATGAGTAGCAGTTTAACTTAGAAACTTATTCCTAATAATTTTCAGTTTGGAGAGTAGTTGGAATTCTCACGCCTATAACATCTGTAAAATACATGCCTACACAGGTATGGTTTGATAGTTTGGACTTTCGTTTGATAGTTGTACTTTGGTTCGTCATTTCGGATAAGATTTCATTTCTGGCTTCCACATTGATCTTCATGTCTTCCTTCCTGTCAGTATAACTGCAATGCAGTATAGAAACCAGTTCTTTATTTGGTTTGGTCTCCCATTCTTGTGGCAATGAGTTCTAATGTTTTTTATATGGACAATAATACGTGAGCTTACCCCTCGCATTGTTGCCCAGTACTTAGATTTGGACATAATGCTGGAATCCCCATTGATATCACGTGACTTGAAATAATTGCACATTTATGTAATATAGTTAGAAAACACTTATATTTTCTTCTCATGCCTTTTCCTGGCATCTTAACGATCTAAAAATATGTCTGCTTAGTCAGTGGGTACAGATACCAATTTAGATAATTTTATTGTTTGCAGTCGACGCTGCAGGGTCTGCATTTCTAGCAGGGTCTTTTTATCGAAACACGTACCGGTTTTTGATCAAATTTCCCGGTCTCTCAACCCTTGAATTTCAATTATTAAACTCTTATTTCTTATTGACGCTTATTAAACTCTTATTGACGCTGCTTCGTCCTTTCACCCGTCAAATTGCAGAATGAACTTTAATGACCGATATGACCACGTGATGCATTAAGCGAAGAAGAGCGTAAAAATAAGCTTCCCGCTGCATATAGCGAATCCGCGTAAATTCTTAAAGCGAAATGAAATGAAGGGGTTGTAAACTTAGTGGATATGAAGTTGAAAGATTGTTTTATTTTGTTTTTTACCACATTCGTTTGCACGTGCCATTGTTTTTTTGCCGCATTCGTTTGCATGTCTTATTGTTTTTTTGGGGGGGAGGCGTATTCGTCCACACGTGTTATACTGTTTGAAATTTGCAATCAACTGTTAACTAATGCATTAATTTAATTTTCATTATGTGTAAAAGTGCTTTTATAAATAAAAACTTTTTTCCCCTACTGAGAAGTGTGCCAGCATAAAAATTTCAAAATATTATAAAATGGAATGAAATTAGCCAAAAAACATAAAATCTAGAATATCTAATTAAATAGCAATATATTTGACATCAGAATCACATTATAAATAGATCAGTAACCTGAACCATGCATTATGTAGTGAATTTAAGTCAATTTAGTGTCCTCTTGAAATCACGTCTCCGTCAAGGTTTTCGCAGTTTCTCAGATTCAAAGACACCTCCCGGTTTCTCAAATTTGAAGGTTGACAACTATGTAATACCATGCTGACAGATTTCCCTAAAGAATTTTTGGCAATCAAAAATAGCCTATCGCTATTGCTTAATTACTTACTGAATCATTTGCTTTGAAATTTTTCACGCTAATGTCTTTTGTCAATGAATTCAAATAAATGCTTTCTCTTTATTTATTTATTTTTCACTTTTCTTAACTTTTGGACAGAAATTTGTAATTTTGATTTCAGGTTATTAAAGAAAAGGGCTATGTGGCGTCTAAAATTTAAATATTGATTCCATGGATATGCATCCAGTTATAATCGTTGAATTTCATGGAAGCACTCTCGGCAGTGGGTAAAGAGAGGTCCATAAATATAAATCTAACTTTTTATTAGATTCTAGTCCCTGAAGAGTTAAAATTCAATTTTGAAACAATTTTCTTTATTAAATTAAAAGCAAAATTTCGATATTCAACGGATTAAAAATGCATGGAAATTTTTCGAGTTTATTATTTTCGAGTTAAGTCATTTTTCTGTGCTTTTTGCCGATTTAATTTGAAGATCTTTAAAGCTAGGAATTAAAATGACTAAGGCAGGAAAGCATTCCTTATTAAATTTATTGATGAACTCCTTTACTTTTGATGCTTAAAAGGGAAATAAAATATTCTAACTTCATAAATTTGTAATAATATTTTTAAAATATTTATAATAAAATAATAGTAATTATTAGTAATTTAAATAATATTTATATTTTAAATATTAATTGAATTACGCCCAAATCAAAGAAAATTGTGTACAAAAAGTGTGTTAATATCGGGTTTTAACGAAAGTATCCCGCCACCACAAATATCGTCTGCGCAAACAGTTCACGTTGGCGTATTTAATTATATTTTGTCAAACGATTTTTGGTATTTGAAAGAAAACTTTCTTTAGAATACTGTGTTGTGAAATTTATAAAAAAATATCATTATCGTTAAGTACAAGGTGTCTGAAATGGAACTATCACGTTACCAGATTAGAACTGTCATATACTTCCAGTTCTGTTGCAAAAAGTGAGCTACAGAATGTCACCAACTCATGTGTACAGCTTTAGGTACTAATGTTGTATCATCGCACTGTAAAAGCTTGGTACCGAAAGTTCAAAAACAAGGACTATGACATTCAAAAAGCAGAGCGCTCTGGCGGGCCTACTGATGTTGATGAGGCCCGCCTGCGAGAACCTGTTGAAGCAGATCAGTATACAACCACTCGAGAGCTTTCTAAGGAGTTAGACGTTAGGGCCATGTCCATTAGTCGCTCTATGCATCGCATAAACTTGACATAACTTCAGTCGCTGGGACCATATGAACTGCAGATAAGAACAGATGTATTCGGGTCTACACTTATTTGCTCGAATACTAACGCAAGGACAAAATTTTGGACCGGATCATCACTTGTGATGAAAAGTGGAAGTACTTCAACAACACAGGCCGAAAAGGGGTTTGGTCAGCGCCTGGTGAGCTTGTCGGCAGCGTCGCAAAGCTCAGTTTGACTAACAAAAAAATCATGCTCTGTATCTGGTGGGACTGCCGTGGTATTATCCGCAATGAGTATCTGGAAAAAGGTAAAACCCTCGAGAGTAAGGTATACAGCGAGATGCTAGTCCGTGTTGACACTGCTATCAAGGAAAAACGTCGAACTGAGTTCCAGTGTAAAAAGGTGATGTTTCATCAAGATAATGCAAGATATATATGTCTGCATTCACCGGGTGGACTCTGTATGGACTCAAATGATATCTTTTGCCACACTCACAGTATAGGTCCTTCGGATTTTTTTCACACCTGCAGCTACATCTTGCTGGTGCTATCTTCCATTCTTGACAGGACGTCCGAAATGAGGTTGATCTGCTTTTGGACTCTCGGCCACCGAGTTTCTAGGCCGAATGCTTCAAAAAACTACCAAATCGTTGTCAGAAAAGCATAGGTGGTGATTACTACCCGCACTAAAGGTACTGCTTTTCATGTTCCCACCCCCCCCCTAATTTTATCAATCACGTTTTTTAACGGAAAACTTTCGTTACAACCAGATAGCTTTTATAGATATACTGTTGTTGTTAATTAATAATTAATTTAAACACTTTATTTTATTTATTTTATTTACTTAGAACCAATCTTTTTATCTGATAGTAGCAGACGGGGACTGAAATTAAGGAATACAATTTAGAAAGACATTACATTTAGAGTAAAGAAATATGTTAATTGAAATTACATTACATTTAGAGTAAAGAATTACAATAGTTGAAATTATGATTTCTTAATCATTCAAATGTATACATGAATTTTATTTAAATTTAGTTTTTTGGAGTGTTGAGATGGCACAAATACTTTTTTAAAGCTAATTTCTAAATATTCCAAATTTTTAACATATTTGCTGTGTCTAAAATTACAGACTTTTCTTTTATTCAGTTGAGTTCACTTCCTCAGCTTAAACTGTGTTAGAGCTGTATTTGAATTTTAAAAATTGCTTCACTCATGCTTTGAGAACAATAAAATTTTGTTTCCTTTTGCTATAGTTTTAGTCTTCTAATGCATTCCTTCCATTGCTCTGCACTACAAGGAATTGTCATGTTTCTTGACTTTGTAGTTTTCACTGTTAACTATTCTTGTTTAGTTTCATTTCCTTACTAAAACTATTATGCATTGCACTGCTGAAATAATTTTCACTTCTGCTTTTGCTTAACTCTGCTTTTGGCATGGTGTGTGCTTTTTACCCTTTACTATCAAAGTGTTAAATATAACACACTCTAGTATGCATAGGTTAAGGATGGAGTATATGGAAAGGCAGCTGGCAAGTCTGACGGGTCTAGTACAGAAAGCCCTGACTACTGGCCCACCAAACAAAAATCAATCATCCCAGCAACTTCAACAGATACCGACACGAGATTGTGATCAAGGCAAAGACAGGAGTAGCACTAGTAAGTAGCAATTTATTTTAAAACTCAGTTTTACTAAACAAATTCACTTTTACCTGTAGTTTTAAGTGATGTATTCTATAAGTGACTTATTTTTAATTACTGATGTACATTTTTTTAGTAAAACCTGAATTAATGCCAGTCATATACATAGAGGCTCATTTCAAAATATTTATTAGAGATTATAAATGCTCACTCCCAAATTTTTATGCTCATAGATTGTTCAGTAAAGAATGAGTCTTATTTTTTCAAGAATGATTTCTATTCTAAATTTCTGCTGCAAGAGTATTTTTCATAATCACCATTTACTGCAATTCACTTATGTAAATATGAATCAGTGAACATTGTGAAACATGTGCTTTAAGCCATTATTTTTCATGCACCTTAAGCCTGCTTTTGGATGCTGTTGCAGAAGGGGACTGAAGAATCATGGAAATATTTTAATTGTAGATATGATTTAAATGTCTGCAAATGAAGGCTTTATAAGGCTATATCTATTCTATAGTGGATAAGGAACACATCTGTCATTATTTTTGATTAAATCATGTGTTACAACATTTAATAATGAGCCTATTGTCTTGATGGAGCTATCAGGAAGAAAGTTACAGTTCCTGACATATCTTTTGGATATGATCCATTTGTTTCATCAAAAATGACAAATAATATAGTCTGTAACTGTTCTGTTAAGAGGAACAGTTGTTTATACCTTTCCTTCTTGTTTGGTATTTTAATTTCTGAGAAGACCCCCCCAACCACTAAAATGTTGTACAATTAAGCAATGATCATCATATGTGTCTTCTGCAGCATTTACATCTCTGTTGCTGTTTTACCTGAGCAAAAGCTGAAAGTGTATTATGCGTGTTTATTATTGACTTCTGAGTAGCATTCATTTTGGCTGAAGGCTCAAGAAATAAATCTCCTTTCATTGCTGTAAATTTTATGCCAACTCAAATATCATACTACCATCTGACAGAAAGTTTCTTAAGATGATAAATCATGCATTGACCTCAGAAAGGTCTAAAAACAAATACAAAGTTTTAATTAATAAAATTGCCTTGGGTATGAAATGGTATTGTATTTTGATAATGATATAAAAATGGTTAGTAATAACTTAGAAATAAAAAGTATTTTGAAGACTGAACAAATTTATATGATAGAAATAAGTTTCATAGCTGGCTAGCTCTCTCGGTTTTACCGTGAAATTTCCTTTTTTCATGAGATCTACCAGTTTCTTGGTAGATCGCCAAAAATCGCATTTTTTAATCTTTATCCTTTGATAGAGAAACCTATTAAGGTAAATGTTTTTCAATGTACAAATTCCATTACCTCATTCCCAAAGATTTTTCAGCATAATTTTTTTTATTAAATTTTGCTTGCTGAATTATCTCAATCTATAGATATTTATAGAACTTTTCATGGAGTTCAACCAATGTCTAATTAATTAATATTTGCATATAATTTATTGTACTTCAGTAAATGGTATCTTAATAAGTTTATCCATGCAATAGTAGATACATGAATTATTAATTTTATTTTCATCATATTTAAACATATTTTGATAAGTAAAAGCTCTTCTTCCCTACTTAGTCTTTTCTCAGCCTAAAATATAAGAGAATTACAAAACTTAGCCAGAGAGCATAAAATTTAGAATGTCTAATTAAATATTAATATATTTACATCAGAATTGCATTACAAATAGCTCTATAACTTAAATTATACATTAGAAAGGGAATATGAGATATTGGAGAAGTCAAACAACAAGAATCAGTGTAATATTTGTAAATTTTGCAGGATTAATTTTGGTGGCTTAACTACAGACCCAAATGCTTCAGCAGCCTAAGTGCAAATGAACGAGATAAGATATGGTGATAAGCTAAGATAAGAGTGGCTTGACAGGAGTTAAGCTACCGACGCCATCTATTGATGAAACAAGAAAACTAAAACATAATTTCCTTAAAGGCTGAAGGTAAAGATGGATTGGAATTATGGTCGTTAACTAGAGCAGAAAGATTTTTTTGAATCTGAAACACCTCTAGAAAATCTAATTCATCATTGGAAGATGTTTTTTGAATAA
Source organism: Stegodyphus mimosarum (assembly GCA_000611955.2). NCBI lineage: Eukaryota > Metazoa > Arthropoda > Arachnida > Araneae > Eresidae > Stegodyphus > Stegodyphus mimosarum. Next base: position 669,023 of record KK117081.1, on the reverse strand, counting down.
TTTTGGCTGCAGAAAATTGGAAAGTATGATTTTCTGACCAACACTGTTGGGCAACAGAGGCTTTCTGTGTTTCCTTTTTTGTAATATATGTCTCATGTTCTTTAACATGAAACTTTAAGGCTCTCTTAGTTTCACCAATGTAAATTAAACCACACTGGCAAGGAATCCTGTAAACACCCCAGGAATTCTTATCTGGAATGAGGTCCTTAATTATAGAACTGGGAATTTTATTGCTAGGAGAAAAAAAGACTCGAAAGTTAAATTTGTCTAAATATTTTCCATGCTAATATATGAAACTAAATGATATTTTCCAGTTTAAAGATTTTTTTGTTGTGAAATTATTTGTTCATATTTAGTGCTCAGAAAAATATTGCTATTAATTTTTCTATGAAATAAATATTGCTCTCTTTTGCCTTTCAAATTTCTGCAGTATGAAAGTATTTGTTTCACATACATTATCTAAGAGTTATGGAAGGCAATGTACCATATTGAAGCTAATAATAAAACAGAAGCTTTTGACTTCATACTCTCGCTCTCTGTCTCAATCTTTTTTTTCCCCAACCAAGAAAAAGGAAAAAATATAATGTACTTTTTTCTGTAGCCTTTCCAGACAGAACTCCGAAACCTGGTGTGAAGCCGATGCCTGGTCGCCCACAAAGTCAAGGTTAGCTATTACCCATTTGTATAAATAAATGGATATCGATTTTTTTTTTTTTTTTTTTTTTTTTTTTAAGATCTTATTTCTGAAAATTAAGTGGGCTTGATTTTGTGCTTTCCTATGTTTTTTATAATGTACTGAATTTCTTTAATTCTGGATTTTTGAATTTTCATATAAATAATCGTACTCTTATTCCTTGCATATATGATAGAGATGTAGAATCATATTTATGTCTGTCATGATTTAATAGTTTCAGGATAAATTTTGGAAGCACTTTAATGGCGCAGTTCATTTTTATGTTGATTTAAAAATTAACATCCTGCAATACTTATTTCACAAAATTAATCTAGAAACAGGAAAATAATTTATATATTAGATAGATGTTTTGATCATGAAAGTACTGAAACTGTCTTTTGGAAATATAATAATAAAAAATTGGTTCATATGTCTACAATATTTTGCAAATTTTCATAAATATTACCGTCATCAAAAGTTGAAAAGAAATCAAAAGTTAAAAATTTTCTGAATTACAGTAATTAAATTTAGTTATAAATGATATTGTTACTAACTAATTGTTGGCTGCTTGTATAAGACTATATGTAGAAGAGCCTTTAATGTAATAAAATTTTGTAAATTTTTCATTTCCCAGTTGTTACTAATACAAATGTGCTTGGATATGGCATATGTATAATGATAGTGAAATTTATTAAAAGAATTTTCTGTAACCTTCATTCGCTGTCTTTCTGCAATATTTGACAATCTGATTACAAGCTTATCCTTATAAGCAATACCTTTTACCTCATCTTGGGTAAAGATTAATTTATTTTTTTAATTTTCTTATATATTCACATAAATATGTATATAATATAATATTTTGTTGAAACTTTCATATGGCAGTTAAATATTGGTTATGGGTATAGAGCATATAATTGAAAAATAAAAACTGTATGAAATTGGTGGAGTAATATACAATTAGAACATGTTAAATGGAGAAAAATGCATAACTGATAGTTTCAAATCATTACAGGAAAATATGAGTCTTATAAATATATATATAATTTTTTTTTACTTAAGTTCCATTTAATTTTCATTGTTCAAGCCATGCTTCTGTATTTGGTATAATATGCTTCTGTATTTATATTTCTACAATAGTTAGTTTTTGGCTTAGTATAAAAAATTTATTGAGCTTTAGGTCATTAGGAGTTCTTGATAATTTGCATCAGTTGTCTACATGCTTGTCCCCCCACCCCCAAAAAAAATTCTTATCTTAGATATGCAAGAAAATTTAATGAAGCAGAAATACTTTAAAAATTTTCAGAACATACTTTGAATCTTTTTTTAACAGTATTTCTGAGAGTTAATTTTTTTTTCTTATGTAAGAATAAGAATTTTCAAACAGAATTTTCAAATCTAGCAGTCGGTCATAGAAATAGGAATTATAGTCAGAAATAGGAATTTTTTTCTCTTATCTTTTAGCACATTGGCTGTTAACTCTGAGATAACTAACATCAGCATTCTGGCCCTGAATTCCCACAAAAAGTATATTCATATTGTCTGTTCAATATACAGGGTGTATCTGAACTTAACAAGACAAACAAACAATGCAACGGAACATGGGGTCGCAAATGACGTTTAAAGGGGGAAAATCGAGAAAGTGTGTCTGGAGATGGACAAACTGAGACATGAAAGAAACACTCCAGAAAATTATTTATTGCATAGAATAGGTGCAACACAGCTTGTGATGTCCAGAGAAAACAAAAATTTTACAACAATTGTTCAAAGTGCCGACAGCGGACATTATCACACAGAGCACATCGACGGAGGAACAACTGGCAGACATGTTCGAAGATTATGGGAATTTCCTAGATTTCTGCTGCAATGGTCACAATATGCGCTACTACTTCTGGCATTTCTACTGGCGTCTCATAAATGAGGGATTTCATCTGTCCCCAGAAGAAAAAATCCAAAGGTACTCTGTATAAGTACCTTTGGATTTTGTATGTACCTTAGGAAATGTGTATGATTAAACAGTTTTGTATATAACATTAAACACAAATGTGTAACTTCTAACCTCTGAAACAGAAGCTCTAAATGTCTGACCTCTAAACAAATGCATAACATTTACTATCTATGTGCAACATGTAATGAGTGTATTTCTATCACAGCTTTCCTGAAATAGAAACAATATTAAGGACTGTAAATTATTTATATGTAATTTATGTTTTGCATGTATTTTTAATGTGTAGCATGTTCTGATATTACTACTTTGCTTCTTTTGTTTAATAAACTGCATGTGTACATTTATTCAGACTTATTTTTTTATGCCTTGAAACCCCATTGTTGTATTTCCTGATGCTGTTTGTTTTTTATTGTTTGATTTTTATTTTCAACATTTAAATGACAGATAAAGAAGATAGAAATGCTGCTGGGATGAAACCATCCCTTCTTCCTAAACCTCAAATGCAGTCACCTGTTTTCTATGATAGTAGAGAACATGTTGTACCGAAAGGTAGCACTATTCTATTATGTTTTGATAGTGTGTGTTAAGTTTTGCATTTGCACTTTTTATTTTGTAACCTTGCATGCTAGTATTATTTTTTCCAAAAATCCAAATATTGAATTTTTTTTATGATACTAGATCTGATTTTTCTTTAATAAGTTTAATTATTAAGTATAGTTATTTAATTACTAAGTTTTATGTACAACCATATATCCTTTTTTATTCAGGCATTAGCAAAACGCCTCTCTGTGGCTAAAAAAAGTAAAGTAAAATTCTCTTCATTTAAAGTATAAAATGTCATACAAATTCATAAAATTGCAAAGGAAGTTATTGCTAAAAAAGTGAAAAACTGCTCATATAGCAATAAAATAATTTACATTATATCATACATCAAAACGTTAAACCTGAAAATACTGATCAAAATCCTATTTTTCAAATTAATGTCAGTATAAAATAAAATGAAAATTTTAATGACATTTTAAATCTAATCATAGCTTGTGTAGTAATTTTCTTCTAACCCTCTTTTGGGGAAGATTTACTGAGACATGTAAGTTATAATGGTTTGGTGGAGAAGCATGCTAAATGTTGTAGTTAGTTATTCTTAAGGCAAATTTCTGTTGTTTTTTCCCTTGAGCTTTTATTGTTGCATCGCTAAATCAGAAGTAAAAATATAGCGAGAATAAAATGAGATTAATAAAAAGAAATGAACTTTTAAGCAGCAAGTCTTTGAAAGAGAATAGAATGTTGCATATATGATAATAAATTTAAGGAAATCAACTTTTGGAATAGCTTTGGTATACAATCATTATTCTAAAATCCAAAATGTCACCATCTTCTTAGTGCTAGAATTAGCACCACTATGCTAATTCTAGCACAATCTTTGAAATTGTGCTACAATTAGCGCTATTGGTAAAGTACTATTTATGATGACAAAGTTCAAAGATGATTTGAGAACTTTTAAGTGTGGAAATGTCAGTCTCAAAGATGATGCCTGCTCTGGATGACCATCCTCTGTAAACAAGGACCTATTGAAAGACACTATCACTGAAATTCCATGGTATATAATTCAGAAACTATCAGACAGACTAAATATTCCAAAAAGTACAGAAGAGGATAAATTGAAGAAGACCGGGTAAATGTAACCTGTTACGTACCCAGCTACTATGATGTATAAATACTCTATACTGTAATTGAGCAGAATATGATTCCTTGAGTCTTGGCATGTGATTCTTTGCTGAAAACAAATTAAAAGGTTCATTTTTTCGTATGGCGTATGACTGAAGACGAGATATATATACTATGCAATAATGCTGGAAGAAAAATATGGGGTAAACCAAAGAAACTCCTCTAGTTATATTGAGAGACGATCTACATCCTCAAAAGGAAAATCCTTTCTGCATGGTGGGAGTGCAGTCAATTCATATAATAAATACATAAAAATTCTGTTCCTAAAAGGACAGTTTTAAAAGCAGAAATCGAAGCAAAGTGCCAGTTGTCAAGATGTTGTCTTCCATCATGACAATGCTTAGGTTCACTTTTCGATATTAGACAAAGACTTATTGAATGTGACTGGAATGTTTAATGTTTTTATTGCATAGTCATTAAACCCTAGCCCCAGTGCCGATCCTAGATCATCGACCGCCCACATGCAAATTAAAATTGGCTACCCTTTTTTACAGAAATATGATACATTTGATAATCATTTCCCCATCCTTAATTTTTTCCACTTACATGTTGTATTCCATCTTGCCCACTGCTAGGATCGGCCCTGCTTAATCACCTTGGTTTTTTGCCTCTTTAGGTTACTTCAAAATTCTCTGAATGACCTGGAGTTCACTTCTGTGAAGACTATCAAATAGCATCTTCATAACTTCTTTACAAATAAAGCTAAGGACTCTTTTAAAAAAGAAATTTTCTAGCTGTTGGTGAGATGGTAAAACACCACAGAATAAAATGGTTCTTATGTGGAATTTAATAACATTTTCTTATATTTTGTCTACTTCATATGAATTTATCATCAGAAACCTGCATAACTTTCCAGAAGACCTAATAGTAATACTGCTGACTTCAAGTAAAGATCAAAAACAGCATATTTGTATGTCAAAATTTGTACCACTTTTTCAAAAATTGTTAATAGAATTTTACTCACTGTATACACTACTAGTTTGTTAAAGATCAATTGTGTGTAACATTTGTTAAATATTGAACCATTCTTTAGCCAATATTCTTTTATGGGTTATTGAGGATTTCTCAGTGGACAAGCTGATAATAGCCTGTAAATTTAATATGTTCTTTAGTTTGAGAAATGGAATCTTACTCATCATTTGCATGAATTTATTTTTAGTAAAAATTTAAAGCAACAATTTCTTAATAATATGATAATTTATTAACTTCTGTTTATGCATTAAAGCACATTTCATTATTTTTAGAAGTTCATCTTACTCCTGAAATGTACGTTCAATTAAGACATTTAAGGAAGCAAACCAAAGATCTTCGGTTAGAGGTGCGGAACCTAAGGCGCATTGCTCAGGCTCAGTCTGTCACAGCCAGGGATACTGTCAGAGAAACATGCATCAAAATAAAGGTACTGTAAAATATAGTACAACAGAATTCCAAATATCTGGACTGACAAGGATTGCTTTGCATCAACATGTTGCAAAAATTTGGATAATTTGTTTTTATTTTCTTATAGGCCAAATACGTATTTATTATAAATCATGTTGGGGAAATTTTATTTTTTTATTATTATTGTACTTATTTTAACAAAGATTACAAGTATTTTTATTTCCACAAAACAAAATAGCAACATAATACTTTTGACAAAAGTGGGTAATGAAATTTATTTTATTTATTTATTTATTTATTTACGCTTGTCTAAACCACAACCCTTTCTTTCAATTTAATTAAAAAAGGATGAAATTAATTATTATTCATTTAGATCGTAACAATTTAAAATGTGATTTTTGTTCTCATTTTAACTGCACTAAAGTTAAACAAAGGAAATATTTGTTGTTTGTTCAATATAAATGTGTAACTTAGTTATATTTAGATAAAATTAAAGTGAGAAGTTTCTTATTGAGTGTAAATAATTTTTTTTAATCCTCCTGAGACCTCAGCTTTTGTCTGTCTTTCTCAGGCAGCTCAATAAAGTCTTGAAACAAGTAAAAAGTTAACATCTTATTCAGAATAACTGTCGTTAAGAAAAGGGCAGTTGTAGAAGTGGTTGTCATGCATGCCAACTAGGTCACGTAACATATGATCACATCCAGCCAAGGTGATATGATAGAGATATTTTTACAAATAATCTTCTGAGATGAGAATTTTGTCTTAAAACCAGCAGGTACATGCAGTCAGTGGACTAGAAGAACTAAACTAGTCGCTTAATATTTTAGATATTAACACTTTCAAGTATATTTTTACCTATCATTTGAAAACATTAAAAGAAGATCATAGAGTATAGTTGTTTTAGGAGCTCAGTTCCATTGGCTTTAGAAAAGGAAAGACTAACTGCCTTTCACCTATTCTCATAGGTGCCTTAAACATGCTGTTAATTACTGGCGGTAGGTCATAAAAAATTTAAATTGTATTATGACTGAAATCTGAATTATATCAGCGAAATTAATTTTACTGCTTAAGTTCTTCCGGAAAGTGTTCTTGTTATACATGAAATAATTCAAAATAAAATATATTCAAGCAGTAATACTGAGTTTAAATTATTGAGAGGGAAGCTGCACGAAAAGCTGCTAGGTATATGAGAGATCATTATGGAGTATTCGCAAGTAACCTTTGAAGACGTTTTAAGGTACTCATTAATTAGTTATAAGTATAACAAACCTGTAATCTCGATGCATTGTTTACCATGATTTTGGGAATAATACTTTTTCAAAAGAATTTTAAAATAATTATAAAAGTGTATCTATGTCTTCCACATTCTCAATTGTACAAACATGATTATAGCCATCATTCCAAAATGAAGTAATGTACAGGTTCAAACTGAATAATGATATGCAAACTAAGAAGTAATCTGTTTTACTGCCCATGTGTTCTTTTTAGATAAAAATATTTTTAATTAAGTGTTTAAGTTTTACGACTTCTACCAGATTAAAATTTTTTTATTTTTTATGCTATGATCATTTTGATTCTCTCTTAATCCGATTTTCATGAATTCATCAGAGTGAATTATGCATTATTGTACTCACTCTTTGCATTCAAAGTACAGTAAACTCTCTTATGTTATCCACTTCTAAAAGTAACTAGCATTTGTGAGAATGTAAACAAACACTAGCAGTTAATTTCACCTTTCTAAGACAACCACTCCCACTTGTCATAGCTGATTGTCTTAGAGATGATTATAATTTTTCTTCGTACCTAATCGCCTTCAGTGAAAACCATGGCACATCACTGGGCCCAGAACTTCTTCCCAATCAGTGTTGTAAATATTGCTGATATGCATTGATGCTGGATTTAATATCTCATAACAATAAATAATAAAATTAAAGATTGCTAATTTTTGTCCATGTTGTTTGTTATAAATTAAAATTTTAATGAGTAATTGTTTAATTATTCATTAAAATTTTAATAATTTTAAAATAGAAAGGATTGCCTGTTTTTCTGCTAAAAATTTGTTATGTGTTAGAGGAATTGGTATAATGTCACTTTTTTTTTTGTTTAATTTATTTTTAAAAAGAAGCACTTATTATGTTGTAAGTTGCAATTTATGCAGTAAACAAGAAACAGGATTACATATATAGTCCTATATTCAATATGTAGTTGTTTTTCTATTAATGTTTAAAGACTACATAAAGCTTAATATTGCATAGAGCAATATAAATGTTTTATACATTTCTTTAAATTAAAACTAATAACTTCTTAACTCTAAGTGAATGAAAAGAAAATTTCTCATCTGTAATCATAGAGACAATCTACTATATATACATTGTAGCCATGCACAATGGATTAAGACTAAATATTGAACTAGATATCATTTTATATTTTTTAAATCAATGAAAAACATTTAAATCACATGAATAAAATAACAGGTTTTTGAATAATTGGAGTTCTAGATAATTGGAATTCTACTGTAGCAAGTTCTGAAATTTTTTGTTATGAATGCAAAGCTAAAATTTTGATATTTATTACATTTTATTTCTCATTTAGTCTATGTTAGCATCAGCACAAGCAGGAGAAGATCAAGTTTGTGCCGAAAGATTGAGGGTGTCTAGAGAAGAAGATCTGTATCGACAAGATGTAACAAAACTTGAGAAAGATCTTACGTAAGATAGAAAATTAGTTTATACTCTCTTAACTTTTTACTGAAATGATTGCAAATTATAAATAAAAATTCTCTTTTCAAAGCAACCATAGAAGTTTAAAATTAGACAAAAAGGCAACCTTAATTTGCTGTAGATTTTGAAATAAAACTCTAATATACTTCAAGGATCATCAGATACAGGTCTCTCTTCTTCAGAAGCAAAATTATCAAAGGAAAAAAAAATGTTTTTTAATTTTTGAAGGAGAGGGACCTGTGTCTGATAATTGACAATATCAGTAAAGTTTTACCCAAAATCTATAACGTATTAAGGTTACTTTTTGCCTAATTTTAAATTTTACATTGGACATGTTTTATTTTTCATTTGATTTTTGGCTGCCAAATGGCAATTTTGAGAAATAAGTTTCTGTTACTTAGCTTCCTTTCAGAACATTCCTAAAACTAGCTTTTTTTTATTTTAATATACAAGGCCTTTCTTTATCTAATTAATTTCTTTTCATATTTTCCATATTTAAGACTCAGAGTGTCAGTCTGCGTGTAATGAAAATGTGCCTTCATCTTCAGAATGTCCACCTCACAAAATTATTTCATGTGCATTCATAAAACTGTCATCAGTTTACTGCACTGTAATGATACTCTAGCATTTTTTCCTCTTAAAATATTTCTGGCCATGCTAACGTTTCTTTGCAATAAAATCGTTCAATTCTTACAATTTAATTCTTTGGTACTTTACTTAAGTAAAGTAGATTGAACATCTATCATATACAAAACAGCTAAAACAAAGCACTGAAAATATTGTTGTAATTTAAGTAAAAAAATATCCTCTGGACTTTGTTTATAAAATTTGCAGATTAAATTTCCATAGATAAACTATACTAGATGCCAAAAAAAGGCAATTACAGCTGAAATTCAGTACTTCTGTGAGGATTCATTTGAGGGTTTATGCTTTAAATGCACATTCGTAATTCATTTTTATAGTGTTAATTAACTTTCAACAATGAATTGAATAAACATTGATAATATAGTATTAGAACAATGATGCAAACTGCAATATGTCATCATAACATGCCTCATATGCATGCCATTTATTTTTGTAATAGCATTAGGCCTGCTTAATTTTATCTCTCTTAAAATGATAATTTTTTTTTCCTTTTGCAGTAAAAGAAATATATAAATTATTATTTAGTCACTCATAGTTTTGTTACATGTACCTAACTGCATATTTCAATTTTCAGCGAACTAGAAACTCATGTAGAAGAACTTCGAAGTAATGTAATAAATCGAAAATGTCGTGTCAACATGAGTGATGTTGAAGGAATGGCCCTAGTTTTAAGTAGAGCTAGCAAAACAGTTGCTGATTTGAAAGGTAAAAAAATGCCTCATCTTTTATTAATTTTATTATATTTTAATTATGGAGTTTTAAGCCAAACTATTCTTGCAATAAATAATGATCTGACATTTACTAATGGCAGGACAAATATGATTGTATTTTTTCAGGTGATAAATAAAATAAGCCTATGGGCACAAGTATTTCATTATTTTCCTTTTACAGCGAGATTTCCCAATCTGCAAGAAAGCTTAAAATCTGTTATGGCAGCAGAAATGGAAGTTGTTGTGAGAGAAGAAAAGTAAGAAATGATTAATTTGTATATTTATGACATTATGTAATTTAAACTATATAACTGTGAGGTGTAGCGATATTTTTATTTTGAGGAACGTTATTTTCAGTTACTATCTATCATTACCATTTAGATATCTTCTCAATAATTCTCAATTTTGTTCAAACAGAAACATTTGCTTAGTCTTATGCTGTTCTAAGACATTAGGTATAAAGCAGACAAATTTTCAATATATCTGGTATTTTAAAATTAAAATTTTTGTTGTGTTTCATCCAAAGGATGTTAATACAGTAACAAAACTTTCACTTAAACAGTGTAATTAATTTGTTGCTTAAATTTCAACCACCTTTAGTTATTTGTTCAGTTAACATCATTAGTGATATTTGATTGTAAATAGCAGTTTTATAGCAAGTAAAATAATGCAGAGTTTGTGGGTTGCTTGGTTGGTCATAGGTCAATATTTCTTTTCCACGATTTCATTTTTGCAACTATGGAAGAAACTTTCAAAGCTATATTGTTTCAACTTTATTCGTGTTATGTTAACTCCTGTTATTTATTATTGGTTTCTGTATACTGAAGGTTGTATATGTATAAGAAACCAAACCATATAACTAAACAGATTATTTTTTAATTTTTTAAAATTTTGCAATCTTTATGCTGTTTTTTAAACTACAATAGACGTAGTTCAGTTTTATAATGTTTTGCAGTTTATGATTAAAAACAGAGTATTTATTAAAGAATGAATTCAACAGCATCATAACATATATGAAATCAATAATTCTTTAATTTGAAATGTTTGTTGAACAAATTTATTTATGTATTTAAAGGTGATTTTATGGATGTGCAAAATAATACAAAATTCTCTTACAGATTTTTAAAAGAAGAACCTGATAGATTAGAAACTGCACTCCGACGATGTAAAAAGTTAACTGGGACCTTAGTTACATTAAAGCGGTAAGAATATTTATTCAAAATATTTTTAATTTTTATAGTTTAATACATAGCACAATATTTTAAACATCTAAATGTTAATTCTTAGTTTATTGCATTTAAAATGCAGAAGAGTTAACGTATGCTATTTGTTGCTTTTGAATTTTGATTATAATCGATATAGTAAAAAGTTTCAAATCTCCCAAGGTACTGAAAGCTTTAGTAGAATCATTTAAAATATCTAGTTTTGTAGAAAATGGAAGAGATTTTCAATATGTAAAATAATTTGCAGTAAATGATTTTAAAAAAGTTTCTTCATCTGAATGATGTCAGATAATTAAACACCTCGAAAACTGGACTTTTTAAATTTCCCCCCCCACACACACACACACATACACACTTTTGAGGATATTTGTGAACCAGTTTTCTTTCTTATAAATTCCTATAGTTTGCTGAGGTTTGGCATATTTGCTTCCAAAAATAGTTTTGCATAGAACCGTGAAATATTGTTGTTGTTTCTTATCCTTGTTTCTTAATTGTTTATCTTTTGCCCAGCAGAATCCCAATTTTGGTGTAGAGTATTTCACAAATGGATCCTGTTTCCTCCCATCTCTCTAACACCAACCTTTTGAAAGATTTTTGCCTTTCATGTGTCCCCAGATTGCTAAGACACTATAGACATACGCAAACATCTATACCTTTGTTGATATTTGAATTCAAGCTCAATGTTATGGCAGCTTTACCACTATGTCAATTGGGCGGCACTTTTGAATAATGGAGCACAGTTAAGAGCTGAACAAGAGCAGAAGACTGTACAAGAGAGCAGTTATAATATTGTGTAGTTTAGTTTCAGTCTATTTGAAAATTCTGAATTCTAATTAGTGAAATTCATTCCCCATGATAATAAGCTGCAGCTGAAAAAGTAATCTTATTGATCTTAGATAATTAAAAAATGCTATAAAACCTATTTGATGAAGAATTTATGTTCCATTGAAGTCTTATGCTCGAATTTATGACTTCATTTTGATGTTGCTTGGTGGTTATTATAGCTTTTGTGAACAACTACATAGTCATGCTTTCATTTACCATATATATAATTTTCAAGAGTGTAATTCTCAAGTACCTTAATTTTAGTATTTAGGAGGAATGCATTTGATGTGGAGTCAGTGAAAGGATTAGTTCTAATAAAATAAAACTTTTCTTATTCCAGCTGTGTAGCACTGCATTCATTAAAAAAACTAGCGTTCAAAGCAAATCAAATTGCTAAAGAAATGTTCATAGTTTGTTTCCATGCAATTACCCTCTACTAGATCATGAATGAATAAAATGTGATTAAATAGGGAAGTTATTTGGGGGCAGGAAGTAGTTCCAATATATTTGCAGTTTAGTAAGCATATTACATTGTAGTAAACTGGGATCAGATGTGCAATGTAATAAATAGATTTCAGTTTAATTGTTTAAAATTTAACAACTTTCACTCATTGAATCTGCAAGATATTATTTAAAGTTTAGAAAATCTGATTAGAATAATGTTCTCATTTTTACATTTGAGAATTTATTTTAATTAGATATTTTATTACTTTGTGTTCTGTTTCAAACACGAGTATTATGATTACAACAAGAATCAGAATTAGTATGAAGAATATCATTTCAAAAGTTATTGGAAAAAAGGGGAGGCCCAAGAAAACGTGTTACATCAAATAAATAAGTAAATATTTATGAGATACTTTGCAAGTTGTTTTTCTGACCATTTCCTTTAATAATATGGTTACCATATTTAAGGCAATCCAAAATACTTTCAAAAATAATTATTTCAGCGTTAAGGATGTCTGTGACTTGTAAGTTAAGTAACAAAGATTGCATGACAAGCAAAATTTTGAACAAAAAAAAGGAAGTGATAAAGAAAGGAAGTTAATCAACAAAGTGCTTAAAAAGCTGAAAAATAACTTGTATATCTTCTAAAACAGGATTTTTGGGAAGAATCTAGATCATAGGTTCCCAGCAGTGGAGGACCATCCCTCAGTGAACACTGGAGCCTTCTGTAGCAGTGGTAGCAGTCCAGAGGCAAGTGGGGGATATTAGGACAGTCAAGAGAGGCAGGTGTGACATACCCACCTATTTAGGAAATCAATAGAATAAAATAATTTCAAAATACCTGCTGTTTTTATGAATAAATATTTTATCTAGCTCTCCAAAATAGATATTGTTATATAAGCATTAAAAAATTAAATTAGCATTAAGTTTACATATATCTAATTTAGTTTAATATTTTCAGTGACAAGTCTTTGCTGGTTGAAGATGTGATTCACACAATCAAGCATGCTTTGACAAAATTATCGAAACTTATTATGGCGTGATTAGAGAATAAATGCACTAACATTGCAAACAAGCAAAGGCATGCAAGTTGATGTGTGCATAAAATGAAATCTATTAAAGGAAGGGTTAGCTTTAGGGATGTCTTATTATTTTTATGTGCTTTGCCAGTAATCCACATTTATGAGTGAAGGTGATAAAAGTCATTATTTTTATAATTATCTGTAAATCTCTTGAAAAGTTAATTTATTTAAACTGTGGCAAATTTTGTATTTCAAAATGTCTGAATGTAAGAAGAAATTGCTGCAGTACAGTATTGAGTATCTAAAATATAGATTTACGCACGCTCTTACAAATCACTCATTACCTATGAATTTAATTTACCAAAAATGTTTTCAGATGAAGGCATCTAGACTTCTAGGCTAGAAAAGCATTTGAATAAAATGCATACTAAGAGGACAAAAATTTATCCTCTTTTCAAGAACTGGAAAAGAAATATTTACAATAGTCAAGTATAAAATCTTTTAGCATTGTCTTCCCAAGCAGATGATAGCTTACAAGCCTCATAGCAAAGCAAGAAAACCTCACACAACTGGTCAGGAATTAATCTTGTTGGTTATCAAAGAAGTAATAAAAGGTGCTCTTTATCATAAGGTAACATCAGATTATTATCAGAAAAATTCTTCTAAATAATTATGCAGTGCAAAGAAAAATAGATGAAATAGCTAAAGATGTTGAAGTATCATTATGTGAATGAAGAATGGATGAAAAATCATTGCATTATTAACCATTCAACTCTACAAAATACAACTATTATGGAAGACAGGATTTTTTTTTTTTTTTTTTTT
>KK117081.1:622558-654788 GCA_000611955.2 Stegodyphus mimosarum | reverse complement strand
TTAAAAAAAAAAAAAAAAAAAGGTTTCATGAGCTTTGCCTTCTTTTATTCTACAAGTTAATAACTTCTGCTTTTACAACCATTCATTTAAAAATATAATCTTCTTTCAGTCCAGGACAATGACAAATCCTGGCCCATGTGAGTCTATCCTGGACGTTCGGTAACCTTGTTTAATTTACGCATCCATATTTCCAGCACTGATTCATTTTCCTCTCTAATTAATTTGAATTTGTAGTAGTACTACATAATTTTCAGAATGCTGTATAACCAAATTATATATTTAGTTATAGTTCATTTCGTGGAACAATGCTGAGAAAGGAGCATAATTTTTTATTATCAAAATCAAAATTATATTTAATGAAATATAATTGTTTTTGACATTATATGTAATGAAACATAATATTTGAATAATTTTTCTGTAAATTTAACTAATTATCCTTCCCCCCTCCCCAGACCAGAAGTCCTATATCATAGTTACTGCATTTCAACTGTCCATTTCAAATATGTGGCTACTGTACTGGCTATTGCACTAGCAGCTATTGTACTGGGCTAACATGGGTTTTATAGCATTAAATCTGACCTTGTAAAACAGTGATTGTAAGCTGCTAAACATTGCTTTAATTATCATATTCATATTTATGTTTCATATCCAAAACTATATCTGTTTGCCAGTTTCAGCAAGTGTTTAATTATCCCCCTATCTATCCATTTTGAAGCTATTACTTATACTATTATCAGTTATAATTTCAGAACTTGATTGTAAATTGATGTTGAAAATACTTGTAACTTTGAAATTCTCTGATAGAAAATTACATGAAGTTTTAATTCCATAACAGTGCATAAGGACGAATAGAACCAAAATTCAAAAGCAACAAATAGCCTAAAGAAATTTATATGAATTTTGATCTAATTTCTTTTATGTGACTGATATATAACAGACAGATATACATTTACAACCATAGCTCTTGTAAAGAAATCAAAGAATATGAACACTTGCTGCATTCAGTGCATGTTATGTAACAATGACTAGTTATGCAGCAAAAAGAGAAAATCAACATACAGTATCTGATTTGCATAGCATGCTAAAAATTAATTTTATTGTTTTGCATTTATGCATCACTGCTTTGATTTTGCTTAATAACCTGCTTTAGCTCCAAATATTTGTATTTTTACAATGTAAAGCAAAAGATCTGTAAGTTAAATTTCATAACTTATGCCAAATAAATTACTCATTTCACTAGATTTGTAGGTTGTTCAATATATATGAATATATCTTAAATGAATTTATTATAGAAAGTCGTAGTATGTAACATAGAGAATTGTTAAATAATTTGACATTTTCTTGTGCTTATTGCAGATTAATAAATTTAGTTATGTAGAAATTAAGAAGAATGCCTTGGAATCTTCTATAATTTATTTAAAGTACAAAATCATTAATAAAATCCAAACTCTTATTTTTACTTTTTAGTCAAAGCTCCTACTTAGAAAAAAAAAAATTTTTTTTTTTAAATTTGTATAATGGATAACATTTTGTGCAATAAAATAGTACACTTTGATATATAGCAACAAAACTCAAAAGATTCAAAATTAAATTATAGTTATTGGTATTATATTATTGTTATTATTATTATAAATGTTATTTTCATCATCATCATTTGAAGTATTGCATGGCAGAAATTTTACTAGTAGCAATTCATATAGTCTGGATTAAATGCTGATAGAAATAGTTAATGCTTATAAAATTAAATAGAAATTGTAGCTAATTATTGTTTCAGTTATCTTTTATAAAATGTGTATGCATAAAGAAGCAATAATTCATATTTTATAGCTAGATGTCAGATAATGATTCAGTAGTAAATAGCAAGCTAATGTTCTTCTTTTGTAATATTTTAATAGAAATTAGTATGATGTTAAATTACTAGACAAAACAGAAAATTGCATGTGATTTTTTTTTACACTTTTCTCACATATGTTGTAAACATAAGACAAATTCTCACAGATATTTATTTATATAAGATATCAATGCCAAAGGTAATAATTTTTATTTTATTACAGTTTAGATAATTTAATATTTAGAAGCATTAGTGTTATTGATATGGCATGTGATAATTATTTTCATTTTTAAATAATTACAGATGCATTGTGTTCAAATATAAATAAGAAAAAATACATGTAGCCACACATATTACCTATGTGTAAACTACAAATTACACATACCTACATGTAAATTATTATCTATATGTAATTAAGATTACACACCTCTTCATGTGAACTACAGATTGCTTTGTAGATGCTGTCGTGCTTCATAAGCTTAATTAGTTTTGAGCATCCATAGTTCCAAAATGTTATTTCTGCACACTCACCTTGCAGATATCAGTTTCCCCTTAGTTTAAAGCAGCAGTATTAAGAAAAAGTAATTTCACAAACATATTTTAAAAGTGACATTTTTTTTATGTAATTCAAAGAAAAGCTTCAAATAAGTAAATAAAATTCATACCTCGCAAGATGTATTTTTTTTTCCTTTACTGGCCAAAAGGGAATGCCTACTTAAAATAAAAATTTCTTTGATCCATTTCAAAAGAATAAAATCAAACTTCCATAACAGAAAATAAGAAAGTAATTTGTTAAAAAAGTCTCTGATTTTTTAAAAAATTAATATGTATATAATATTCTGCAAATCTTTTCTAAAGTTCAAATTATTAAGTTTTCAGTGCATTTCATTAGAAAAATAAAACAACTGTATATGTTATAAATAAACTTTTTAATAAACATGACATGATGATGAATGTGAAGAAATGCTCAGAAATGTCTGTTATAGCAGGCAGACAGCTTTTATTGCAATCAGTTTTTGGCACCTGAGCAATTATATCCTTCCAAGGCAGTCAGCCCTAAATAAATTCAGCTTTGAAATAATAAAGATAAGTGTGGAAATCTTTTATTACTTATTTAGTTTCCCCAAACATAAAAATGGAATTAATTACATGTTTAAATATTTTCTCATATCTTTTCATGCTTTTTCTTTTGTACAATTTGTTCTTTCCTTGTTCAGAACATGAAATTTGTCACGGAATATTATTAATAAAATGATTTGGGTTTAAATTTTTTCGGATTCCTGTACTGTAATTGTGGCTTTAAAAAATAAAATAATAATCACTGGTGGCATGTAATATTTGGAATAATAGTTTAAGTAAATTATGGAATATATTGAACTAGCTATGATACTTGCCCAAAAAAAGTTTTTTTTTATTTTATTTACATTAAATTAAAAGAAATATTGATCAGTTTTCCACTGCATCTTCGAGATTCTGAATTTTTAATAATGAAAGCGCAGTACAATAAACATCTTTTTTCACCTATATTTAAGCTTTCTATTTTCGTTGTATATATTTCCAGCAGCAATATCAATTTAAATCAGAAATTAGTTTCAAGAGTGTTTTCTAAATATGTCTACTGCAATAAATTTTCCCATCAAAAAATTTAAGAAATTGTAATTTTCCTCTGTACTCTGCAAACTTTTGTCTCTGATATCAGCATTACAGAAATCATTTTGGGGTTTTTATGTGAAACTTGAAATTTGTAGAATTTGTCTTTCATTATCATATTAATCGCATTTCCTATGTAAAAGAGTAGTTGGCAACTATAAAATCATGTTTTGTACTATATCCATAATGTAATACAAAGCACGTACTATTTTATATGAATGAAAATTGGGATGAACAAAGAAGGTAGTTTTGCAGAGTGGTCATAAAAAATTGCCTTAATTTTAACTGTTTAAAAGAATTATACTAGTAAGTAGTATAAAGCAAGCAATAAAAATAAAAAATAATAAATTTTAAAAAATTGCCTTACAGTCATGATGGAACAGTAAATAATAATAATAATAATAATAATTTATAACAGAAGATTAAATTAATTAATATACTTGTTTTCAAGTAAATTTGAAATATATCATTAGCACATGAAGGAGTATTATTTTAATTTCATGACATATTTTCCTAGGTCATTATTTAGTATTTAAATAAACTTGAATTTTTTTTAAAATATTTATTTTTCAATCATTGTAAAATAAAAGCAAGGTTTGTAGTTACCAATTCATGTTGCTTCTGACATTCATGCGCATGAAAATTAGATACTTGACATTTTTCTATGTTTTGTGGTATCCTGTACAAATAAAAAATAGTCATAAAAACTCAAAAATAATTTCTGTAACGTATCTTCCATTTCACTATACATAGCTTAAAAAAAGTCCAGTAATTTTGAAATGTAATATTCCTCTTTTTTTTCTTTTTTGCATAACTATTTTTTTAAAGTTGTAATTTGCTGTTTTGTTCCATGCTTCTTTAAAAAAAAATCCAGTGCACTGAATCTGTATCATTGTGGCATGTAATGTAGTTAAGCTAGCGATTTTAGTTTGATTGCTAGGATGGTCTCCTCTTTGCCAATGGGTTGTTCTTTTCTTTCTTTCCCTTTTGGCAGCCTGGCTACTGCAAGCCGCCATCACACTGATGTTTGAACATGATGCCAGGGACACACCAGCGGTTATGTTTTGTGACACAAAAGTACTTTTCAGTTTTTTTTTTTTTTTTTTGTGTTTTCCGTCCCGCCAGCTTGGCATCTGTACAGGAGCAGCGTCATACTGGTGCTCATCCTCCCCCTGAGAAGTCATCATCCTCTGAAGGGAATCATTCAGATGGGGAAGTCCATAATATCAAGGTATGTTGACTTGTCTTCCATTTCAAAGAAATTAATTGTTGATTTTGTGAAAACTCTGGAACAACACATTTAAATTATTTAGAAACCGTATATTTTAAATAATAAATAATGTGTTCTTTATTTAATTTATAAATTATTATTACAAATATTAATTATTAATATTTTCTTAATAATTTATCATGTTTTATTAAAACACATTATTGTTAAAAATATTAATTTTTAACAATAATGTGCTCCTTATTTAATGGTATGAGTTTTAAGCTTTAAAAAATGAATACAGAATTATATATTAAACAGAATTCTGTCTCATATGCATTACTTTAAAATTTAGAAAAAATTAAATTCATTAAAGTAATTAAAAAAGGCTTTGCATAAAATATACATATACATTATTTTAGTTAGATCCGGAATTAAAAAATATTTTTTATGCTTTTTGATATTTAAATGTAAAAAAGTCTTCAGATGTTTTTAATTGCTTTACAGACAAATGGAGAGCTAATATTTTGATAAATGTAAGGCAGCCTGACATGGATTCTGAGAAACCTTTTCTACAGCTGATTTCTTATTTTTTTCCCCTTTCTTTTTGCTGACAATGATTTCCTATGTGAATTGATAAAACAGTTGTGTGAAGTCATAAAATAAAGATGTTTCAATCCAGTATAAAATGCAATTAATCCTTTGTCCAAGAGAATGGAATTTTGCAATCAGTTATAGAATCAATTGTAGAGTGAGCATATGATATAAGAAATAAGCTACTCAGAAGTTTACAAAGAACAGGCTATAAATAGAACAAAACAGGCTAATGTCTTTTAAAAAGTGCTAAATTAAAAATGGGAAACAAATAAGAACATGTTGGGAAAGAAAATGTTGGTGTAATTAAAAAAAAAGCATTTTTAAATCCTTGTCTAGTTGCATGCAGGATCAGGTACAGAAAAGGAGACAAGTTATATGATTTTACTTTTTTACTTTTGACTTGACAATATAGAAAATCATTCTTAATTTTCAAAAAGTATCAATAAGGGTTCTTTTAATTAATTTTTTTTTCAGATAGCAGCTATTACATAGATATTCTTAGTTTCAAAAAACTTTCAAATAGTATTTGAAAGTGTGTGGTAAAAAAAACTATAATTTTTGAATCCTTATTTGCATAAAGTTTCTGTTTCTAAAATAATCTCAACATTTTGTCATTTTAATTAATAACAACTTTTGAAATTAAAAGAAAAAACTATTCCAATTATCTAATTTTTACATAGAAACTATCTTTAACCTTTCAGCAGTTGTGAGATCAAGCATTCCACAAAACATGCGATATCTATCAGGTATAAATTTGTAATGCAAGTTGCATTCATTTAAACCCACTGGGGTGCATAACTGGAATGCAAGCTGAGCTTGCCAGTGACCATCAGAAGGTTAATTTAACAGCTTTTTTTGGGCTTTATTGAAAAGATGTTACAGTAATACAAATAATTTTTGCAAACTTTACTTAAATATGTATGAATGCAAGTTTTTAATTTAAATTAAATACTTTATCTTTGTCATATTATCGTCTTATCAACATGTTAAAATGGTATGATATATCTTATATTATAGTTTCCGTCATAATCATCTGATTATTATTAAGGTCGTAAAAAATCTTTAAAAATGAATAATTTTTTTATTTTTTATTAACTAAATAAAAAATTTCTCTTTGTTTTTGTAGGATATACAAAATACATTAATTATTTTCAGGAACTAATCCCAATCCTGCTAATATTTTCTTCCAGCATATCATATATGAAAGCTCAAGAATAAATTCTATGGAATTTATGTATATATACATATATTATGATAAATGTGGTGCTGAAAATATCAATTTAAAGAAATTTTTTAAAAGCCTTTTCTGTACATTTAGCATGCAGTACAATTTCTTTGTACTGAAGTAATATCTTAATATGAAGTGAACTCTTATTATAATGCAATTTCTTCAAATCTTATCAGCCAAGCAAGTATGGCTGGAAGCGGAGTTCTAACTTCCGGCAGACCATCGAGTAAATATATAACCTACCTCACTTATTGTATCTTCAAACTGAAAAATTTATTTTGTTCCACTAAAATAACCAAAGCATGCTGATTTTATAAGTCAGTAATCTTTATATTTTCCTTATTGCATGTTATTTATTCCCCAGTAACTTTTATTCAAAGCATGATTCAGCACATTTGTCTGTGATGAAGTTTAATACTGGTCATAAGGAAAAGAAATCAGGTGATCAGATTTACAAGTTACAAACAACTCCAAACTAGAAAAAGTGAACTCTGCACCAGAGGTACCCACTCTGATTCTATGGGTAAATTCTACACCATTCAATTCTGCCTCATTAATCCAATCATTAAACTCTACACCATCAAATGATTTTCCTTTTTAAATATATGTAAGAATTTTTTTAATCTTTCAAAGAAAAAGTTTATTTAATATATAAATGGAAATAAATGCCTGCAATTAAAACTATAAAGCACCATCCCCTGTTAGCATGGTGATAAAATCATTCGAATCCCAGAGAAGACCTAGATTTCTTTTAAGTGTGTAGTGTCTCTGTGGCATAAAGGTACTTAAAGCAGTTTTGAGCTGAAAGTCATCCTGAGTGCTTGGTAAAATTGGAATAGGGGTTGAAAATCATAGGATCTATTCCCTGAAATGTTCTTCAAAACAGTTAAAAAAAAAAGTAAAAGCTATGCAAATTTTTAAATGTCACCTATACTGTGCCCAAGGTCTAACACAAGACAGGCAGAAACCTTGCTCCTTAGCAATGATAAAATTTGTGGGCATGATCTCTTGTTACTGTCAGGTAGTAAGATAAGTTACAACAAAGCTGATAAAGTATTCTGTGGTTCCCCCCCCCACAATATTTCTGGGTTTTCTCAAAGATTGAAACCTGAAATGAAACTTTTCAGCAACTGAAAATCAAAAATCTCAGTGAAAGAAATATAAGCAGCTTCCTTCAGACAAACCTAATAGAAGTGCATGCAAAAGGGGGAAAATGGTTTGATGGTTAATGATGCCATCTGTCTTAGCTGGGCTTGAGTTCAAATCCTAGAAAATGATAAGAAAACTAAAAATAAATTATTGTTGCCATTTTTCATAATACTGAATCAGAGGCAGGTTAAAAAAGTGCATTACAATAAAAAAATGTAGTAAATAGTTGTGACTAAAATTGTGTAGAAATAATATGTATGATAATTTATCTGACTATTAAAATTTTGTATGTGCACTCAAGTACCTATATCACATGATAAATAATACGTATGATAATTTATCTGAATATTAAAATTTATATGTACTCTACCTACATCACATCATTTCTAAAATGGCTTGCATTTCCAATAAAAATTTCTTATAAAATTTCTCAATACACCTAAGAAATAAAACATTTCAGTTAACTTGCTTTCCAAATATCTGTGAAGTATTGAATATCAGCATATGTGCACTTGATATGTGCATAAATTGACAAAAGTTTGATTACCTTTTAAATTACTTCATATCTATGAAAAGTTATTTATCACTTATGTATAGGTTCTTTATCTGAATATTTTGTTATCAACTTCCTCTTATCCATGAATATTCTATTCACTGTCATAGGAAAAACTAGTTGGGCACTGGTCTCAAATTTTTTTAATGATTTATGCATTTATTTCTTAAATATTTGTAGACATGAATATCAAACAATATTTCTAAAGTGAACTCTTTTTAAAGTATGTATTTATGTGCATGTGTATACAATATTTTCATTATTGTACACATGTTTGTAAGTGTAATAGATTTATCTTCTAGATACTACTAGATATTAAATTATAATTGTTAAAGATAATTTTAAATATTAGTTACATACAAGAAAGTAGAACAGGATGTTGTAACTATATGTAATGCGAAAGGTTTAAAACAAAGTATCTTTTATGCTTGCTTAAGTAACTGTAATAGTGATAAAATATACTTAGGCAAGCATAAATATTTTTTATGTTATTGCAATGTATTCTAAAATTTTGTAGCAAGAATCTAGAAAGATTTTTCTTTGCTGAAGTTAATTTTGATATTTCATTGGAGTAGTGTTCATTTGTGAGCTTTAGGGAATTCATTTAAACCTTTTGTTAAATTTGTCTCTAATTTGCAAGTCCATTTGGTCTTTTTGCTCATACATTTATTTATTCCAAGAAAAACACATGTGTTGCATGTCATAATCATATTTCAGTTCACATTAGTCTTTCTGTTCTTAAGAAAGGTCTCATCTGGTTTCATTAAAACTGAGTCACTTGTATTGTAGATAACCTAAAATTTAAAAAGGTGCTAGAAAATACTGTCCTTTTCAATAAATTTGTTGTTGGTATCAAATTGCTTCATCAAAGGAAATCATCTTTGACCATATAACATATTTTGAATTTAATTATTATGTCCTTAAATAGGAAACTTTAAGGGAATTTAATCCTAAACCTTACATAAAAAACTCTTATGAAATAATCAGTCAGGTGTAGAACTTCCTGAATCAACTGATATGGAAGCAGAATAAAAAAGTATGTGGCAACTTCTGACATATACTGTGTTGCATAATAAAATATACTTATTATTTTATCACACACAATTATTTGATTTTCTTCTTGGTAAGGGTGAACAAAATATTTAATTAAAATTTGATAGTTTATTTTCATAAGTGCACATCTATTTTTAAAATTTTCATAGCTCACCACTGGTTGTGCTCCAGTGTAATGGTTCATGATGAATATTCATCATACCCAAAAAAAAGTATACCCCAAAAGCAGCTATTTATGCCAATGTGCATGTGACATTAATATGTAACAAGATTTATTTGAAGAATATTTGCATTCTTTAAAAATTTTAGTTGTTCTGCTCATTTTTGCTATCAGTACAGAGAAAAAATTTTTCATCCTTAGGCTTTAAAAATATTAGTTGTTTTGCTCATTTTTGCTATCAGTACAGAGAGAAAATTTTTCATCCTTAGGCAATTAAATTCATATTTAAGGAATACATCACCTGAATCTCAATTAAATTAATATCTTTTATCTGTTCATCAGAATATTCATACAAATAATGAAGAAATTCTTGATGAATTTGTTAGTGTACCAAAGAACCACACTCATTTGCACAAATAAATAAATGAATAAAAAAAATTAAAAAAATAACCTGAAAGCTTTCAGATTTTACATCAAGCGCAAAGGTTTTTTTTTTTTTTTTTTTTTTTTTTTTTTTTTTTAAACGTAAATACTTTTATTTATTAAATATCATGTTCTTCGCCCCTAAACCATAACATTCAATTCAAAAGCAATATCGCAAAATAATTTTTAATTGAGCATATCATTAGAATTTCGGATACAGAGTCTCACACCCTGGAGTTTTTTTTTTTTTTTTTACAACGTTGCCATTGCTTGCTTTGAAATCGTTGAGTTTGTTAATCAAATATTCGTTAAAGTTTTACAAAATATGAAATCGATAATAAAACAAATTCCAAATTTCAAATTTGGGTTTCCAGATGCCTTTATTAGCAGTAGGATTACGTCATTCAAAATTCGATGGCTCTAGGTACCGTTGTTTTATCACAATGCGAGAAACATGCATACATGTTTATTAACAATCTTCATTATTTAATTAATTCTTCATTATTTAATTTCTTTAAATATAATACAGGGCTGCAATATTTGGTGGCAGCAGTTTGAAAAGTGAACCGATATTTAATGTTTCTGACGGAAAATGCGGAAACGAAAACAGTAGCCCTTCGGGGACAAAGAACAAAAATAACCTTCAAGGACTAAAAATAAACAACTATTAGTAATTAAATAAATAATTAATTTGAAAATAATAACATTACTTCTAATAGTGTAACTTTAAGTCTTAATTCATCACCTTCTAGTAATTTTTAATTTTAACTCACTTATTTCAACAATCTGTCGAACTAAATCAGTAAATAACTTATTTAATTTATCAAATTAAAATATTTTATAATTTAATAAAATTTATTCAAAAATTATATTTATTTTAATATCACTTCACTTTATCAATTACATAATTATTACACATATTTCTTGTTGCCATTCAAACAATGTTTCATAGTTTATAAATACTGGGTGACTCAAAAGAAAAATTTTAATAAGTCGAAAAGTATAAACAATTGCATGATGCAGTTTCCACTGGAATGAATACAGACATGTTTAATAAAAAATTAGGATAATATTTTTCTGTCAGAATAGTTACAGTTTTCGCTGACAAGCAGCGTTGTTGAAGTCGCGCAGACTATACGTGATTCTGCGATGATCATTCAGGATCATTCTCATGCCGTATTTTTATATAATCAAACGCGTACGGGAAAAAGATTTAACTGATTTCGACGAATGAGAGGAATTTTGGCTTGTCGCCAGATGGAGAATATTTCGGAGCGGCTTCAAACGTCCTGCGAACTGGTGAAGCACACTTTTCGCGTAAAATGCATACAGCTGTTGCATTTGGGCGAGAGAGAATGCACACTCGATTATGGAAACCCCTTTGTATCAACCACATATGATAGCATGGTGTGGGTACACTACGTCTTCGTTATAGGCTCCTTTTTATTTCAAGCAGTTCATAGCTATACACTTCAAAGTGTATCTATCACAACCGAGCTTTACAGCACTTTTGAGACATAGTATCATTCCCTCCTTGCAAGAGAGTCCAGTGTTCCGTAGTGTAACATTCATGTAGAATGAATCATCTTCTCACAGGTCCTGCTGATAATCTGTTGTTGCCCTGACTCGCTCTTTCCCGCACGAATAGCCACCAGATTTTCAGATGTTACACCTTGGGACTTTTAGTTATGGGATTGCTTGAAAGTGATTAGTCATCGTTTTTCGCAGTTTTGAAAAAAGTTATTTATCATCATATAGCAGGAACTGCAGCTAAACTGTCCTCATCAGTGTTCTGCAGAATGCCGTGCCATATTGGTCGTATTTGACAGCTCTTCTCATGAATAACGGCCGTCAAACTGACTGTTTTTAATTCTAGGTGAGTTAAGATCTGTGCTGCGGTCACTGTACGAACTTCTGGCACTACCTAAGCTGAAAAATATAACTCCTCTGGTAATAAACTATTTCATTGTTCTGCCGTTTCGTTAAAATTAATACATAAAATTGTATAAAAAAGTGCTTAATGTGCGTAAGTATTCATTAGAAATATTTTGGTAAAGAAGTTGCGTACTGGGCAATCGAAAACTGAAATATGTACTTATTGGATGTTTCCATGACTCGCTGTAAACCAGGCTGATCATTTTCATTGTCAGTGAGTGGAAGGAACTGTTTGTTGTTTGCAACTGTTTTGTGTATAGCATCCATGTTTCTGATTCTATTCTCTGAAGAATGATAAATTGCCTTGAAACTGGAAAGTTCCAAACTGAAGCTGCTTTCCTGTGGTAACAATCTAATGAAGCTTCTGATATGTCTAAATGGTCTTCTGAAGGCTATCCAAGGTGTACAAGCAAGAGACGATAGCTGTTTAGCTTTATCAACAAGTACCTATAGAACATATACTGACCAGGCATCTGTCTCCCTATCTTCTTGCAGCATGTAGTATCAGAGAACAAGTGCTAGTCTCTTAAACTAAACTCAGTGGCGCAGCAGCCCTCGTGGACCATGGCCTGCGGTGCCCTTTTCTGCTTTCTTGACTTTTTTGGGCCCCGGAGTGCATCAGCATATGCCCTGGACAAGTGGTCGGCTTATCGCAGGACCCCCGGTGTTTAGTCCTCAAGCGAACTTGGTACTCATTTTATCGACCCACATAAGGGATGAAAGGCTGAGTCAACCTTGCCCAGCCCGGGGATCTAACCCCGGACCTGTGGTGCAGCTGCGCGACGCGCTAGTCACTTCGCCATCGGGCGGTTGCTAATCTCTTATCAATACTAAATATTGGAGACTTAGGTAATAGTCTTTATGCTAGAAGACATGCACTGTGCTTTTCTTTCACTTTTCATCATTTTCATTTTTCAGGAATGAAGTGAAGCTGATTAGCTCTTTTTTTTTTTTTTTTTTTTTTCTGGAAAGAATGAAGAATTCAGTACCACCACCCATTAAATAAAAGGAATTAAGACTCCTTCAGAGGTGATAATTTATTATATAACTCAAGAAAATGTTAAAAGGCTATATAGCTGTGTACACAAGTCCAGTGACGTAATATGAATTCTGTAAGCTCTAGAGACCAGATATTATGTCCTATATATCAGGCTTTCATAGTGCCATAGAGATAACATAAAAACTATATGCTGTAGAGAGCAGATACTCCTCCTTATATTAGGGTTTTCTTGTGGAGGTGTCAGTTTTAGCCCAGTCTTCTGAATAAAACCCTTTAGAAAATGCATGGGGAATCTCTATCAGATTACTTGCTGGATCCATCATCCTTCATTCTTTATGATGGAAGTATTTTAAGAAACAGGATTCATTGGTCGAAGAAGCTTGATTCTAAGTATGCCTCACATCTGCTAATCTTTTGTCAGTCTTATAAGATCATCTGCTCTATATTAAATGTTATTTTTAACGCATTTTTCATTTTTATCCTTTTTTTAATATATGTACTTCAGTATTCTTCCTTCGTCACTGTGTACCTATAGAAGATCAGCCGATGTATTTTGTATCAGCCGTTCAATAAATGACTTCTCATTCAAATTTATCTTTCATTTTAATTTTAAACATGTATTCATGTATGAGCACAATTTTAACATTTATTGTTATCTATGTATAATGTACTAGTTGTATTAAAATTAATATTATCAGTAATTTTTACTGTTATTGAATGCTAATTCCTATTAGGATTGGTATCTAAACTATTCATGCATTCTTCTGGTGAATAGTATGCTAATATACTGTAGGAATATATTAAAAGTAGAACGTATTCATTCAAATTGAAATATTATGCAATTATAACAATATCTATTAGCCAGTAGGATGCATCTATAATAAGCACATTGTTGTTCATTTACTAGGAAAAGATTTTTATAGTGACCAGTATTAGGCTTCTAATTATTGTTTGTGAGCTCCCTTTATATTTTAAAGCACTTTATTCGATTATCAAGCACTGAGTGTATCAAACGTTTTTGAAGCAATGGCTGCATGCCTTTTTTTATCACTGTTGTTGATATTTTTGCATTTTTGGGGTATATTTCATTAGCCCTACTTTTTGAATTTTTTACAGAAATGAAGATCTGTGCTATTAGAATCCTTCACTCAGAATAAATTATAAGAATAAGCTACATCTTATGATAATGTTTTTATTATCTCATGAAAATATATGTTTTTGAAAGCAATGCACTTTACTACCTCTTACAGAAAAACTTAACCTAAATTCTGAAATTTAAATATTGTTACTAAAAACGTATAGCACAGTTCTTAACTTTTTTCTGTCAGGCTGCTTGATTTGGCATTTTTTCAGAATTCTTTTTTTTTTTTTTTTTTTTTTTCTGAAAAGAAGTAATGAATTTTGAAAACATTTGTAGTTTTGAGGTTCCTGTTTTTCCCCTTTTTTAATGCAGCCTATGGAAGGGTTCACAAGTTCAGGGACTTGATGATCAGGTTTGTCATCAGCAATTAATACTTTTTTGGTTGTTTTCTCGTATTATTTTTTTGTGTTTTATTTTTACTCCTGTTAATAGAATTGTTCCATTCAGTGCTTGAAATTAACTAGTGAACACACGGCTCTTTGTATTTTGAAACTCTGTGCAATGAAATTTTATTTTTGTTTTTATATTCCAAAGCAAAAATCGCAACTTCTCCCAAAACAAAAAATATCAAACTCCAGCAGTGCAGCTTTGTGCTATGTACAGAAGATCGTTCGGACTTTATGGAAAAAGATTCTGTATATAAATTTTCACGTTAGCATTTTGAAATGAAGATTTGTAATTGTCAATATAATCGTCTGCTATTGTGTTATTTTGATTAAAATGCAGAATAAGAGATTTAGTTTAGAAATGGTTTCTAAAATTGATAGATGGCCCAAAGTTTACGTAAATGCACTTTCCGAGGAAATATTTCCGTATCAAGAAATTGTGTAACAATCGAGGTTATTGTATTTCAAAGAAATGCATTTTTAATATATTAAATTTGAAAGGGGAAAAGTATCTAGCTGAGAGTAGAAATGAAAAAAAAAAAAAGAAAAAGAAAAACATTACAATTAGCCAGTAGATTAATTTCGTTTTGGGATTTTGCTCGATTCACTTTTGAAATTGTTGAAAATAAAATGATCATGTGATCTCTGGCGATCGTGCGTTTGCAGTCGTTTGATATTTGTTTCCTGGCAAGCCTTCGGTAAATGTTTATGTAAACAAATATTTAGAATTCGGAATTTAACGAATATTTTTTGCGTACTAAGTTAGTTTAATCTTCATTTTTTTCTCGGATTACCTGATTAATTATGCTTCGATTATATGTCAGTCTAATATGTTTATGTATGAAATGTGTTGTGAATAAACATAAGTAAAACTTTGACAACATGGTCTTCATACGAGAATCACGTTTATTCTTTAGTGTGATGTAATTTTATTCTTTTGCGTTTACGCTCGTCTGATATATACACTTCTTAACACTATTCGAACGCGGGTAAAAAAATCATGAAAGTGAAGTCTCTAATCCTGGGGGGGGGGAAGGCTTCAAATGCATGTTATTTGAAGCCCACCCATTCAAAGATCTACCGCATCAAAATTGAAAATGTCTTCCGGCACTGTAACTAAAATCATTCCTAAAGATTTGAAGTCAAAAGAGATATCTAAACCTGAAGAAGTTAATTTGCATTTGTCAAAAGATATTCCAGAAAGAAAAACAGATTGTAGAAAATTATATGAAAAGTACCTGGTTGCTGATAAATGGAAATTTGCAGTAACACTCGATGAGCCATGATAAGTGACTGTAATTAAAAAAAAAGATCAATGTTCTGTTACTTAACTGACGTAAATGCCTCCGTAAATGAATGATCAGGAATGTTCCCTGCGAAATTCATGATATTTGCAGGATTTTTTTTGCAATGATAAATTAAAACTCGAAAAAGGTTTGTAGAACTAAAATTAATTCATTGTACTATCAGCAGAATAGTTTAGGACCAATTTTTGAAGAAGAAATTTTAGCTTTATATGGAAAGGAAATCCATAGCATTAAGCTTCATTTGGACAAAGCCTGTAGCCGCGCATCTAAATCAGTTGCAGCTTATTTAGGAAAGAAAAATAAGAAACAGGAGTAAAATGTATCTCATTTAATGAAATACCTATAAAATCACGTAGTGCTTCTTCTGTGGACTTCTGCGCTTTCGGTTTGTTAAAGCGAACCTTGAAAAATGGCATCCAGTAATACTGAACGGACTTTTAGAAGACGAACCTACCAGGAGTGGGATAAAACTGACATCAAGGGGCTAAGAAAATATTAGCTGTCATGGAAAATTTGAGCTAGAGCTATAGCCAAGAATTAAGGCTATCGGAAGCAAATCGCCGCACCCTTTATTCTTAAAAATTAATTAATAAATTCGTTTCCATAAAGTACGAACGGACCTTCTGTAAAGAGATACTAGAAATATTAATATGCAAGTTAAAGTGAAACATATATCGTTGATAAAAAATAAATGAAATTAATTGTTCTTTTTCAGATTTCATTAACAGAAAAAGCAAATTTTTGTTCTGTTATGTATGATATTTCAGCTAAGATGTTCATGTGCATAATAGAATTTTTTTTTCTGGATTTTTATAAAACTCAGATTAATTTGAAACACACAAATAACTGTCATAAGTATCCTACCTTCTTGTATAATACGTATCATGTCAAAGAATTTTTTTTAAATTCCTCACGTGAATTCTCACCTTCTGTGCCATCAAGTGAAACTTAAAACTGAAAATAAATTAACACATAGGAATGCTCCATTTGAATTTAATTATGATTTTTCTCAAAATATTGATTGCCTGTAGCTTCAATTACCTAACCGAGTTTTTTTTTTCGGAGAGGGGGGGGGATGTACTTGGCGCCTCGGGCTAAATGTTTTCGGCACTTTTCCCTGTAAACCAAAACAGTAAAATCATCGTTTTTACAAACATTAAAAAATCATCGAAAGATTTTTTTAGGTGTTTGGAAAAAATCTTTAAAATTCGGTACTTCGCCTCTCTTCATTTAGTGCCTTGGGTAATCGCCTTACCTCTTTTTCCCCTTAGAATCACTGCTGGATGTGATACAATCCCACTGGTTTTTAATTAAGAATCTGTAGATGTATTTAATATTGGGTAAGTTTTTTGTAACACATGAGAGTTTTAAAATTATCTTTATGAAAGATTGATTTCACAAAAAGTATTCGAATTGTTAACAGTAGCTATCAGTACTAAGGAAAAAATACAATAAAGCAATAGTATCCTCAGGTAATATATTCGATACATTACCGAGGACATTATAGAAAACTGCATGAAATAGGGTACTCTTGTAACATACATAATTAAGTTTAATTGATAAATTTTATAAGAAGACATGGTAAACATTAAACATAGTAGTAAAAATATATTCTTAAACCTAGGATTACATACTGTTTTACTTACTTAATCTGAGAAATGAAAAAATGCGCTTCTCATACTGTATAGAATAATATTCTTATTCTATACAGTATGAGATATACAGTAATATATTCTTAATTAGAATCATTCATTTTCCTAGCACCAAATGTATATTAGTAGTTTCTAAGCACTTTTCGCTATTCTTGCGTTCTTGGGCCTTTATTGCTGTAATTAAAAGGAAGAGAGTTAAGATAGCAAGCTGCTAGTGGGAATGGTTAAAAAATTAAAAAGACAAAAGGGGTGCAGAAGCAAAGATTAAGTGAAATACTATCTGGTACAGTTCGACCGCCTCAACCGCGACCATGAGCGCAAACACGCATGCGCCATTTGGACCGAATTATTCTCAAAATAGGATGGAAGGATGGGGACTTTCTTTCCCTCCGTTCTCTCTTTCCGAAAAAGAGAAGAATTTCACGTGACCTTTCACGTCGCAGCAAGTAATAAAGCCCCTTTTGGGCGAATCTATATGTTTTGGCAGAATGCCAGCCAAGGTTGCGTTTGAGACGGTCGAACTATAACCATGAAGGTAAGTGGCTACGAGCACCCTCGCCATGAGACTGGTTCAAACCTTTTTGTCACTGCGAAGGCAGGTTTCTTATTTGGTTTTTCCCAAATTTCGGCACTAAATTTTTATTATTTGCGGAACCCCTCTTTTGGCGATAATATAATCATTGATGATGTGGGTATAAAGGCTTATTGCCTAAGTGCTCCGTAATTGACCCCTTCCTTGGTTGGTCCTACCTTCCATTGGTTTCCCTGCCTCTCTCAATTTTATCGGCCCAGTAGTGACTAAACTGTATGCAGTTTTCATTGTTTTAAACATACTAATAACAATATCTTAACCAGAGCTTTTACCGCTGCTCTCGATTCGTACTAAAAAAACCTAAAAAGTACCGAAGTGACATATAGGGAAATAAATGATAGCTTAAGATTTATTTTTGAAATAAAAAATTCATTTCAACATTCTGTAGAGCAATTCTGTTTGCAGAATCGTCGATGATATTCCAGAAATTATTTCATTGCTCCCGTTGCTTTTCCGTAGACAGCACAAGATTTCTTAAACATAGGGTATTCATTTGAAAATCGTAGATGTTTCTTAATATGTTTGTATTTAGAAAAGCTCCGCTTGCAACAAGTAACTCGTATAGAAATGGTAAAGGAAATCGCAGTGGCGTTACAATATTTGGAACTGCGCCGTGCAGACTATTTTAGAGCAAACTGTAAAAGTCAATGCAGCCGTCCTTCAAACTTTTGTCTTTCATCTTCCCAAATAGCAAACGAAGTAAACCTTCTCGATGAATAAATCTTCCTTATTTTTGTTATTATGATTATAAATTTATTGACATTCGTATTTTTTCTTCAGAAGTTCCGATAGATATAGCCAAAACAGGAAACTGTCTAAATTTGTTTTTATTTCTTTAAATATCTGCCTAGTATAAAAGCAATTTTCTTCTCGTTTCAATTTCATATGAAAGTTCAGCATCTCATAATTCCTCCCTTCATTAATAACCGAGACATAAGACCACGGAATGCAGATACTTGGACTTGAGTCAAAGCCCAAGAAAGGGTTGTCTCCCTGAGCGTTTTTCGTGATACACCTTGCGTGTAACAAGAATACGAAATAGTGCTCCTTTTCTGATGTGCCTATGAGTGAGTTTGCAATTCCTAAGCTCTTTGCAAACAATTTTAGTTCTCTACGAAAGCGTCCCTTCCCATAGGCAAGAACCATAATGGACTTTTCCATAATTCAGTAAATTCCAATCCTTCTTTCGGTTCCACAATCCATACGACTAATCTTTGTAAAATTATTTTTCACATGAAAAACACTAAGTAAAAATGTATTGCCCCTCCGCCCTTTTTAGCTTATGATAGGCATCATAAGTAAAGTATAATGTTGTACCTTAAATATGGAAGAACAATAAAAGTAATATTGTACCCGCAGCGTTTTACTCTTACACGGGGGATTATACCATGTAACTTTTCTATCTGCAATTACTTGTGTTAATTCTGGAGTCTCATCGTACAACGCCAAAAAAATAAAAAATTACTTGCCAGCTTAAGAAGCTTTTCTTTTTCCTCCTGCGGCAGATCTTGCAGGTTCAGGGCTGGTGGTGCTGTCTCCTTTTCTTCTATTCCGTTCCCTTCGAGCTGCACCGTATCTTCATGAAAACCAATGCACTCCACCACTTACTTGGAAAACTCCAAACTAATAATTACATTCGCCTGCAAATTCATCGTCACCTAAAACAAAACGCAATGTCTTTTATTCATAATCTTCACGCTTGATGTCACACAACCATTCTACTCACAGTGTTGACCCTACGCTTTACAACTTTCACCCAGCAACTTCAAATAACTTGCATTTCCCAAAATATTTCTTAAAACATTTTTCAGCAAGAAGCTGTTCTGCGTATCCAACGTTGCTACTGATGAAATTTCATTCAAAACAACTTGCCCTGGGAGTCAAATATTCATTTTTAACAACACGTGTTCAGCTATGTTTCAGAGGTATTTTGTTTATAGGATGACTGACATGTCTGACCTTTAGCACCCTTCCTAGTTTAAATAACTCGCCTTATTGTTCTCAGCACTCCCTTTTCTCCTTTTCAACCCTACTTTCCGTAAGTCCCTAAATTCTTTTTCAACCTCATTTAACGATCGCCATTTTGTTGCGTTGGCCAAGTACTCTGCCAGTATCCATCCCTACTTCTCCATCTGAACTTTCCACAATTATTCCTCCAAATCTATTATTGTAGCTTCCGGCGAACCTATCGCAATATTCCAGCGTACGGCTGTTTTCGACCATCCCACGAGTTTCATATTTTATAGCTAACTCAAATAATTCTCCCAGTGTATCGGGATTCCACAGTTCGACGAAATCCTTCACATACGATAGCAAACTTGGTATAACCAACTATATTATCCTTATCAAAGATTAATTTTCCAAAAAAAGTATCAAATTGTTAGCAGTAGCTATTAATACACAGTCCAGTCACATTAATGTGACCACCACGTACTTTCCATGTCAGAGTTAAATAACCAATCACAGAAGGCAGGTGGCAGCACAGTGCAGTTGAGCGTATATAAAGGGTGTGTGAGGGCTTCGGAAAACATTTCAATCGTTGGCGTAATGCAGAAACGAAGCGATTTATCCGACTTCCAAAAGGGCATGATCATTGGCTTTCGGGCCAAGGGTGGAAGCATTTCCGAAACGGCTGAGTTTGTGAACTGTTCGCGTGCCGCCGTGGTAAAAGTGTACCGTGCATGGCAAAATGGGACTGTCCAAAATCAGCGACGTGGCAAATGTGGTGCACCACGGGCCATAGATGACAGAGGCGAACGACGGTTGCGGAGATGCGTTCGGGCAGATAGACGGGCTACCGTTGAGCAACTGACCACCAAAATGAACCAAGGGGCTACCAAAAGTGTCTCCCAAAGTACTATTCAGCGAACATTGCTGCGTCTGGGCCTCCGAAGCAGACGCCTGGTTCGTGCACCTATGCTGACTGCTGTTCATCGACGGCGAAGGCTAGAATTTGCACGCCAGTACAGCAGCTGGACGTCCACTGAGTGGCGACAGGTTGCGTTTTCGGATGAATCGCGTTTTATGCTCCATCGGACAGATGGACGTTGGCGTATAAGGCGTGAAACCTCTGAAAGGAACCACCCTGCAACCATTGCCGGAACGGTCCAAGCTGGAGGCGGGAGCATTATGGTCTGGGGAATGTTTTCCTGGCATTCTCTAGGTTCACTGATCATTGTGGAAGGCACAATGGATCAATACAAGTACGCATCTGTCCTTGCGGACCATGTTTACCCCTACATGCGCATTGTTTTTCCTCAGGATGATGGCATCTTCCAGCAGGACAATGCGAGGTGCCATACAGCTGCCAGTGTACGTGCGTGGTTCGAAGAGCACCAGGATGAGTTTACCGTCCTCCCCTGGCCAGCAAACTCACCTGACTTAAACCCAATCGAGCATCTGTGGGACCATCTCGATCGAGTTGTTCGCGCCATGGATCCTCAACCGCGTAATCTAGCGCAGCTGGCCACGGCATTAGAGTCGGCATGGCTCAACATCCCAGAGAACACCTTCAGGGACCTATGTGACTCTCTTCCTGCACGTCTCGCAGCACTCCGCTCTGCGAAAGGTGGTTATTCTGGCTTTTGACAGATGGTCACATTAATGTGACCATCTGTCACGTTCATCATTGTTCTACTGTGTAGAAACAATTCAAACTGTAAAGCACCCATCCGTCGGTAATATGTTCCAAACATAAACGCGGATAACAATGAACACTGCATAAAATAAGATGTTTATGTAACATACATGATTAAGGCTAAGTTTGATTGACAGATGTTGCAGTTAAGACATTAAATATAGTAGTGGCATAAATGGCAAACATTAAATATGGTTACGGTTGTAAAAATGTATTCTCAATCCTACAATGCATTATAAATCAATTTATTTAATCTTTGAAAGCTGAGTGAGAAATAAAGAAGTGCACTTCTTCTACTGTATAGCATAATATAGAATGATAGAAATAAGAATTATTCATTTTTCTAGCGCCAACAATGCACTAGTATCCGATATTTTCCCCGTATAACAATTTTATGAAAATCTCACTTTTTCTCAATATAAATGCTGTCAATTCTTTCTCTAGCACATGTTGTTTTCCGAACTGCTCTGACTCTAGCCAAGCCCTACCTCTTACTTCAAGAAAAGATATGCGTGAGATACAAAAGTATACTGAAAGATATACATTGTTAACATCTTAGCTCATGATTTTGCCTGTAGACACAATATCATTAATAATTCTAAGTATCAAAACGCTCAAAGTTTCTGTCTACAAGCTATCTGGTCATAATTTCCTCCGGTCGAATTCATGGTTCTGCAAATCGCTTGCTGTCGGGCTTCACTAATGAAAGTCAAATAATGGAAAGTATTAAAAGTATATTTTCAGAAGTCCTGAGTGTTACTTATGTGACTTAGGTTACCTCAAAACACATCTGAAAATCATGTATTACCGATTTGATAGTTTGTATTTCGTGACACCGTTCATCATGCGAGGCGTTTTTTGTTCTGATAATTTGTTCGTGATGTCAGGTGTTCATGGTCCGAGGTTTAACTGCTCATGTATGATAGCAAGTATTTTCAGTGGCGAATGCTGATGATAAATAGTGAGTTGATTCATGAAAAAAATAGATCAATTTAACACATTTATAACATAAAATTGAAAATAAATTGGCGCAATCTGCGCTTCTCTTCCTGTCTGCCATTTTTAAATCCTTATTACAATATAATTAAAGAAGAGAAGTAAGCGGTGATATGTTGGTAGGATCTAGAAAAGCTCAGAAAAAATTGTGTAGATTATAGTACTTTGAAGGTTGAAGTTAAAAATAATTCAGTGGCTTGACTCTATGCGGTATCGGTTAATTAAGGTTTCAGTTCGCAGATTTTAATGTTATTATTGTCTGAAGCGTTATTTTGAAGTGCCTAATCATTAGCGTTACTTCAGAATCGTGCGGGGAAAGTTAATTTTGAAGTAACGCAGTTTAAAGAGATATATTTACCATAAGCATGTTATTATTTTGAGGATAGAAAGAAAAAATAACCGTATTAAAAAGGAAAGTTAAAAGCTATTGCAAATTAAAGTTAGTACTTTTTCGTACAATCAAATCTCCCGGTTTTTAGTTTATAGCCTTTACTAAAGAAAACTATTCCCAGAAACAAATGGAATTTATTTTGAGTTAAATAAAACTTAAATTATGCAAATTCCGTTCTTCCACCTCTTGGGAATTTCAACAAAATATTTCGTAGTAAATTGATTTCATTTGAATGTAAACATCTTTAGAATTTTTTATGAAAATTCAACCAATGTTTAATCAGTTGGTATGTGTATTTAATTTTGTTTTGTGTCGGTATATGGCACGTTACTGGTTATATCCGGGCAGTAATATGTACATTACTTTTATTTTCATCGTATTTTAAATTACTATGATAAATAAAAGCTTTAGCTAAAGTAAAAGCTAAAAAAGCAAATAAATAAAAGCTTTCTTTTCTTATTTAGAACAAAACTGTAAGAAAATTACAAAATGAAATTAGACAAAGTCCATAAAATTTGAGATGTTTAATTAGATGTTAAAGCTTTTATTTTACAACAGATTGCTGTATTACATAAAGAGCTTAATAACGTGAATCATGCATTATAAAGTGAATTTAAAGTCAGTTTGGAATTCTTTTGAAATGGCGTCACCGTGCAACGCGAAAATCTGCCGGTTTTTCATATTTCAAGGTTGGCAGTTACGTTTATGTATATTTGCATATATATGTGCGTGTGCGATATGCATATCAGATGGTTGGAGGAAGATTTTTCACTTTCATTTTAGAATTTTCTGAATTTATTGACGCAGCAGCCCTTAGTGAGCCATGCCCTGCAGTGCCGTGATATCTGCTTTCTTGACCATGAGCCTGGGGGGGGGGCATGAGCATATACCTCGGACAAGTGGTCAGCTTATCACAGCCCCTGGTGTTTTGTCCCCAAGCGAACTTGGTACTAATATTATCAACCCACTGAAGGAATGAAAGTTTGAGTCAACTTTGCCCAGCCCATAGATCGAACCTCGAATCTGTGGTACTGTTGCGCGTCGCTCTAGCCACAGTGCAACCTGGCATTTGAATTTATTTACTTAATTCAAAAAAATTATTTTGTAATTAATGTAGTAAACATGAACATTCCGAATCGTAAGTATCTTATCTTTGATATCAACGTATAGAAAGTCATCTTCATGGCCGAGGGAAATGGTTTCATTCATCCGTATAGCATTAGTAGCAGGTAATTAAACTATATATTAAAGAGCACCATGATGATTACTTAGTAGTTCATGTAATATTTCTGTTTGTCAGAACAAATTCTAAGACTTTTTCTGATAAACAGAATGACTGAAAGTAAAAAACAATCATTAAATGCTATATTACATTGTTTATGATATGTTATATAGCCCTGTTATCTAAATGTGTGTATTACATTATAATAATTAAAAGATTATACAGGATAGGCCAAAATTCGCATCATTAAATAGCATTTTTCCCCTTTTTGGGTTTCCTTTTTTCCCCTTACACCACAGCCTTGAGAAATTCGTCATGGTGAATTTCATAACAAGACAGCAAATAAAAATTATGCTTTGAATGGACACTTTCTCGGAATAAAGAGATACGTTTGAAACATTTTGCATCTTATATTAGAAAATCGTGCTGAATTCTAGTTTCAACTTGAATGGATCCATACATCTATTTAGGCCTATATTGAATCTCTTTAGACTTGAGCTAGTGGTTAAGTTCAGAAAACTCCAGGATACAGTCACCCCTTTCAGCTTCTGGTTGTTTATTTTTTGTGTTATCGCCAGTGGTTCCTTAATATTTTCGTCTGGTGGCATCGTGAACGTATTGTGACATCGTGAACGATTTTCTGCGGCATCACAAGTCAAGAACATAAGCCTAAGTGTTTAAACTTAAAATAAAGGAAGCGCTTGTTTTAAATTCAGAAACAGTTTGTACAACATTTACTAAACAAGTGGATATTTTGAACAGTCATTGAATAAATGCACAGCAGTTAGAATGGTGTTTTTTTTTTATATACATCTGCTGAAATCTTACAATCAGACTGATTTAGTTAGTCTCCTGTCGAATTTCATCTTCAGTTCCCCGGAAGGATATGTTATTGTGCGTTATAAAACTGCTCAATAGCATATCCTTCCTGGGAACTAAGTTCAGATGAAGTCTCTGATGAGAAAAGGAATTGAGTCCATACAAATTTGAGTCCCGTCGGTGACTCAGTGGATAAGACTACTAAATGCTGGTAATTCAAATTTTCAAACCCTGAAGAATAACCTGGCATTTCAGCCACTTTGTGGGTTTTCCCATATGTAATGTGAATACGACCCAGTTTCCTTTAGAAAGTCTATGAAGTCTATGAAAGTCCATGAAAGCATCGCTGTCTTTAAGCAGACTTAAGTCTTTAAGCAGTATACTTTCCCAGAATCAAATAATCCAATCCATGCGAAATTGTTGACATTCTCTCCATGAGAGTAATTTTCAAACTTCTAAATTGCTAGTTTAGAAGCTAGCAGATGTTTTTCCAAAGCAATAGGTAGTAGAATGTCCTCATAGCACTGACTAATGGTTCAATTTTGAAACCATTTGGATTATTTATCATTTCTTTGGAATTATTACAATATTTTGAGACATCTCTCTACGTTCGCTTTGCACCTCAAGCTGTCTCAGCGCATAATTTGGGAACCACTGGATTATTGAACTGTGTGAAACAGTGTGAAGAAACATTGTACGCTTGAACAAATCAAGGAGATTCAAAACATTAATTAATGTTA
Organism: Stegodyphus mimosarum; assembly: GCA_000611955.2. Taxonomy (NCBI): domain Eukaryota; kingdom Metazoa; phylum Arthropoda; class Arachnida; order Araneae; family Eresidae; genus Stegodyphus; species Stegodyphus mimosarum. The sequence continues at coordinate 629,119 of KK117081.1, read as the reverse complement.
TGAAGAATACAATAGAAAGAATTCGGCATTTCGAGGTGGCAGAAAGTATTACGTACAGTTTTATATGTAATGTTAAAGAAATTCGTTTATTAATACCATTGATAATTTGACCCGTTTAAAATAATGGGAAACAATTGCAAAATTCCAAAAGAAAAAAAAATTTTGGTTTTTTAATGAACGATACAGATTTGTTATAAGGTTTAGATTAAAATAATGAGCTTTTATATCCTTAATTTTATGAGCTTAAAAAATGAATTTTAAGCTTTATTATTCATTGTAGATTACCTGCTCATCTAGTTAAAACTTTTTATTATATAAATTACTTGATTTAATTCATTGCTGTGTGAAATGTAAGATTATTCATGAGATCTATGAATTTTTCAGACTATTGCTTCCGATCCCCACACTGTGATACATGTTCCACCAGGTGGTCAACAGAGGGCATCTGAAAATGCTTTGGATGCATTACTCGATGAACTACAAACATTCACTAAGCCACTTGAGCAGCCAAGAGACAATATCCCTGGGCTTTTAGGCCCTCAGAGGCGTTTACCATCATATCCTAGTGCTGAATCTCCTGTACGCAGCCCTGCACGATCATTTGCTCCATCAATGCCTGGTCAGGCTGAGGTATCATCATCCGGAAATAGTGCATTTCGGGCACCTGCAACTATAACTAATAAGCTTCAAGTTAATGAATCAGGGCAGCAATTGTATGTCCTGTCTCCGTCTCACTCACCAGTTCCTGATACTAAAAAATCCCAAGACACGATAATCAGAGTAGCTGTGAATCCTGGCAATACTAAGCAAACAGTTATTGATGGGGTTGAAGGAACTATAACTACTAACCCCATTGCTCATAAAAAGGCTCCTCCTCCGCCACCACCAAGAACTACAAGTCGGTCACCACTGACTTCTCCAACAGCAGATAATCAAGAAAGTGTACCAGGGAGTCCTAGAGATGTAGTGTTTAGTCAATTGCGCAGTAATTCTGCTCCTGCAGGAGAAACTGAAAGTAATGTCAGAAGAATGACAGCTCCTAGATCAGTATCAAAAGATGAAGGAACGGCCCAGAAAGAGAAAGAAGATGAAGAGCTTTTAAGAACTAGTGCCATTTCTGATGATGCACTTCGCCGAGATCAGTTATCCAGTAACAGCAGCAGCAGTGAAAGTGTTAATTCTCAAGAGGGTCTTCAGGTAGGTCAGAGTGGTAGTGGCCTTTCACCAGTGGGAAAACTAGAAAGAAAATCTTCTTCTGGAAGTTCCCATGGCACGCCACCTGAAGGAGGAACTCCTGAAAAAGGTTCCAAAAAGCTGGGTCTTCCAACTCCTCCTCGCTCGAGGGCGGAAGTACTTGAGCAGCGTCACCAAGAGCTGTTGAGAAAACAGAAACACCTTCAAGATCAATATACTCGACTTCAACAGCTACAAAGAGGCCAAATATTGCAACGTTTCTCACCACCTCGATCTGCAACATCAACACCAATCTTGAACGATCTCAAGAAAACTGGTAGTGAGAGTAACATTCTGACTAAATCAGCTTTTAGTCTTACTCCATCGTCTGGCTCTCTTACACACTTGGCAGGCACTGCTGTAAATTTTACCACTAAGCAGGAGACAAAACCTTCTACCGTTGTCACTACTACTACTTCTGCTACTTCAAAAGCACCAGCTGTGCCCGCCAAACCAACCACAGCTCAGATTCAGAAGAACAAAATATATGAAACTGATATCTTGTGAAAACTTTATTATGTTGTATATGAAATTTTCTCCCTTTTCTATGAAAGAAATGTTCATGATGAATATAAATGGTTAAAATAATAGTCTGTTATGGAATGCAACTTAGACTGATGAAATCTGTTTGAATCGTTGGGAGGTTTGTATATTTAATTGCACTAAACTAAATGTTGTTGTCTTTCGCTCTGTTTTAGCAGCATGTCCCATTATCCGCTTTCTGCTCTGCTTATTGAGCATGTTTATATTTCTCAGTTATCTATCAGAGTTATCTGCTGGTGCTTCAGTCAAAAACATTGTTTATGCTTTTGAACTCCCTAGGCTTCACGTTCAATAGAACCTAGAATGTGGTGTAGACTAAATAATCAGATGTGGTTATAAAAAATATTTATCCTGTTAATATATTTGATGCAAAAGACTGTTCTGGAAAGTAAGGGACCCGAAGTACCATCATCTGTATAAAACAATCTGTTTCTCATGCGGTTTGTTCCCCTAAGATGTTTATGGATTAAGTTTTTTTATCTAACTATTTCAAATTGTTAAATGGGACTCTGGTCAAGTTACTTGACTATCATCTTTTTGGAACAACAAGTAAAGAGTAACAAATAGTCATGTTTTCACTGTTATGGTGGAATGAATGATTCTAGTGATGAATTTTATTAATAGTTTTGTGTTATTGTTCATTCCATGAGTATGATTGCTATCATTGGTGTGTTTTTACATTTTTAGTGCAACCAAATATTGTCAGTTATATAGTAGAATTTACAGTTCACTGTACAAGTTCAAAAAAATGTGTTGTGTATGTATTTAGTCAGGAAGAAAAAGCAGTGTTGTGCTTGTGTGCTGGTGGTACTGAATTTGAAACAATAACATGGAAAATTTATTTCTTTCTGTATAACTTAAATGACAAGTTTTATAGTTGCCAATGTTTGAACATAATTTTCATTCATATTCATTTGAATTATTCTGTCAGATTATCATCATTAATTTTGATTTCATTTATTGATTTACTAAGCATGCTGATTTTTACCTATTGCACATTTTAAATATTTGAGTAAATAAAGTAAAATTAAATTTAGCATTATCTTTTTATATGAGCTTAATTCTTAAAACCTAAAGAATCATTAACTGAAATTATGCAAAGTAAAATATATTTAACTGAAATGCAGTCTCAGAGCAGTGGTTTTTCCAGATTATATTTTTTTCATTAAAAAATAATTATTTCTTATTTACTATTATTATTATTATTAAAAACTTTAAGGTGAGTGTTTTTATAGTGGACAAACCACTTTTAATTTTGTAAGATAGTTGTCTCAAGTATAATCAGATATATAGAGAAACAAATTGCACTGAAAGTAAACTGTTCTAATGTAGAAGTTAAAATGAAATTATTCAAATCCTATTTGTGTTTGTGAAAACAAAAGTTAGAGAAGGAATCGGAATATTCTCTATCAAAAGATTTAAGAAAACAAAGCTAGGTAATGACTTCATTTTTTCTGTTCATGATGGAGATTAATGCATGTCGAATAAGAGTCCCAATTAATACTTAATTGTTTTAGAGTAGAATATATGCTGTAATTTCCATTTTAATTAATACTGTTGTACACAAATGCCAGTTTAAAAAAGAAAGCACACACACACATATATATATATAAATAAGTATATATTGCAAATTTCACAATATTTATTTTACTCTTAGGTATTAAGAAAATAATTAATGTAAAGGGCATTTGCTCCTGTAAAAACCTAAATTTAAGATCTGAGGCAACAGAATAACAACTAACAAACAGAAAATATTCTATTTAACAATTTTGTTCTTTTTGGGATAATAGAGTATAAAATTTTAAAATATATTAATTCAAACTGAATCATAACACTAGGTGTTATAATTATTACTCAATTATACAAAAACTGTGATCAGTAATTATATCTTCAATTATAATCATAGTTGTTTTCCTTTAATGAATTTCAACCCTTATAGAGTTTAAATATCAAGTAATTTAATTTTCAGTTTTGTAAATTAAGATTTTAACAAAATAGTATAATATTTAATAAATGAAATAAGAAGTAAATTACAAATTTAGTCTTTTTTTGAAGTTGGATTTGAGATTCTGTTATATATCGTGTGTAAAATTAAATGCGATATATACACTTTTGTATAGTTTTTGTATATCAAATAAAAGTTTTTCCTCCTAAAAAATAAGTTAAAAAGTGTTACTGAAGAGGATTAGAAACCACTGCTGTATTATTGTATTCACAAAAGTCAGTAAAGATCAGAAATATCGGTAAAGTTTTAAAGTATTTCACCCACTAAATATTACATTATTAACATATTGTTTTTATTAATATTCATGTGACATGTTAGTTGAGAATCCTATAAAAAATCATAGGCATATGTTGTTATAAATTTCTCTGAGATGTATGATGATATTATAAAAATGTTATGCATAATACTAAAGCAGTTTCAGACTTTTGTTAATTGAAATTTTTTCATTCATTTCCATTTTGACAGAAACAGAACCATAAGCTTTAAAGATGCCTGTTTTTTGAGAAAATAACCTGAGGTATGCTGTAAACTGAAGTGGCAACTGAAATTTTTGGAGAAACTGCGGAATATGCGCATAAAGTCACATTTATAAAATTTTATAGCATCTGAAGCTGATGGTTCTACTTCTGAACTATATTTTTACATAATTATTCTTAATTTGCTAATGGAAGATGAAAAAAGGAAAAACACTGAAAAATTTACTTGTGTTTCTCATCTATTTTCTATATTTTTTTTATCCTTTTGTCTGCAAATGTAGAATGAATTTTTTTTATGCTACCTATGTTAATTCTGGAATTTTATAACAAGTGTAGCATGTGTAAAATAAATTAAACTGTAAAAAATTCAAAACATACCTTGTTGTTATTATATATATGTTACGTATTTTGTTTATAAATGTATTTTTCTGAAGTTTCATTTATAAATTGTATATAAAATGCATAGAAAAATATGTGAGTTTTGGGTTTAGTTTAAATACATGTGTTATTGTAATTTAAAAATGTACCTCAAATCATGATATGTGTTAAGGTAGCAGTTTATATAGCTTTGTTTCAAAATTGAAAGAATTAATACAGATATGAAACAATTTCTGAAGAAATTATAAATATTTTTTTTAAATTAGAAATAATAATAATAATATTTGATAAACGTTTTTATTAATAATTTACAAAAGAAATTTCTGATAAAATTAGTATTTTATCTGTAGGAACACAAGAAACCTTCATCTAACTAATAACATAAATATTGATTTGATTAATTAATTTCTCATGACAAATTACTCGAGGACTATTCGCCTAAATGCTAAAATGCTTTTATGGATGATTTTTCACTTAATCATTGCTTTGTTGTTGAATTCAAAAAGTCGTAGAACGTAAAAAGGCACTGTTGAATTGTATAGCTATTTTAATTGCAGTGTGTAGTTATAAATTACCAAAAATATTATTAAAAGCTGGCTTGAAAATTTTTAAATACAATTTGTAATTCATGTGAATATTTATAAAGAAAATCCATCGTGTTTCCAATATGTGCTATTAACAGCAAAAATGTTTGAATAATTACATTAAAAATAACCTATGATTGGTAATGAATGCTGAATTATGCTAATTATATTCTTCATAGTTAATTTAAAGTAAGAGAACTTTATTTTCTACTTTCGCCTATAATCGTAAGTGCTATTTCATTCATTTGAAATAATAATATGAATACTGACTCACATCAGCTACATACAGAAACCTTTACTTCGCGTATTAAATTAAGCAATTAAAAAATTATTTTTTGTTCTCCTTGAATCATATTTTTATCATTACAATTTGAAATAGAACGAAACAAATTTATTTCTTCGAAAATGAGTGCATGAAACTATTCCATAATTATTTTCTTTTATAACTATTATTAAAAGGTGAGTTTCTAATTATTATTAGCAATTCTAAATTCTTTCGAATCCAAATCCTGAAAGATTATTGAAACGCAAATCCTTTGTATAAGAATAAAAGAAGAAAAATTTAACTAAAAATTTTTAATTAAAGAAAAATTTTAAATCCGGGCGCTTATAAATTTTTAATTAAAGACAATTTTTTAATTTGAATGCGATGAAAAAAAAAAACTGGAGAGATTATTTCAAGTGTTAACATAGATAAACACTAAAACAAAATTCTCATCAAGGAATTAAAAAAATCAAAAACTTTTTTTTATTTTAAGAATTCATATGTAAGCATAAACAGTCGCCATTTTAAGACAATCTTAAAAATAGAAACTTTTAACAGAAATTTTCGTTTAAGGAAAACTAGCATTTGGACTTGCAGTCGTTTTATTTTTTATTAATGTTATATGATGGTTTTGGGCTGGAATAATCTTTCCGTAATTGTTGATGGTGCTCTGATTAAAATTGTTTAGAGAGTTTTCTCTAACTTTGCATTCTTAAATTTTAAGGGATGCTTCTACTTGATGTCAACAGAACTGGATTTACCAATAACCAAATTAAACACATGCTTAGGTCATCAAGAAAAATGAGCACCACAAAAATTTACCATTGCCAGTTTTATCATAGAACATATGGTTCAGGTAAACCAAGACCGCGAGAGAAGAAGTGGGGAAAAGACAAAAATAAAAATGTGTAAATTCATGTGGTGGCTTTAAAATTTTTTAATTCTCTAAATCTAGATCTAAAAGTTTTAATTCGGCCCTGGTTGTCAAGAAAACTTCTCTTTCCAAAATTTTGACTTGAAAATTTAATCTCTCTGTCTCTCTTTCTTTTTCTTCTTCTTCTTCTTCCTTTTTTTTTT
>KK117081.1:588604-613497 GCA_000611955.2 Stegodyphus mimosarum | reverse complement strand
AATGAAGGCAGTTTTGGATCCTGGTCCTACTGATTCCGGGATATGAATAGTAAGAGACTTTCCAATATTATTCAATTAAATCTCTGTATTATTCAGCGACTGTATAAAGGAGGAGTATGAACTTTCTGAGAATCCTACAATAGCATTTAAATATGGCCGGTGTGAGAAAGAAGAAGAGTCTTGGTCAATGAGGATTAGAAGAGGCACTCAAAATCAAGAAGTCCGTTTTCTACTAGAAATTCGGTCACCGTTGGAGTTTCTTCATAAGGGATGGCATTGATTTCTGGCCACTTACTAAAGTAGTCCATGATAACTAATAGGTTGTACGCTTTGTTGTACAAGATAAATATCCTAGAATACCAACAGCTATCCTTTCCAATAATGCTTCTACCATGTTTCCTCGAAAATAATAATTATAATTAAAAAATAAGCCATAGCCTGATTTTTAGAGTACTCCTAATATAAGCCCTACCCCTAAAATAAGTCCTAGTTAGCACTGTCAGCCAGATGGACACCTTATTGCCGAATGACCAAGTGCAGACGCAACGCACATGCATATTTGAAAAAATGGACATGGCTGAGACAAATTAGAATCTTCAGTGTTCAATACGTCACGTTAGCAACGGATGTTTAACACTTGATTTAATAATAAATGACTGCTAGATAAATCTGATGATAAATGATTGCTTTTGATAAATAATAAATGATGCTTTTGATGCTCAGATAAAATGAGTGCAAAAAGAAAGAGATATTCCGTCGAGTGTGTGGCAATCGTATGTTCGACTGCGCGCACCGCCAGACGACGTCATGTTGGTTGCATAATAAATGCCAGAGCGACCAGCGAACTCTCTCTCTCATTGCCCTTAGCTCGAGTGCAAGGATGTTCGAATGTTTGTGTAGAAGTTTCTGTTTTAAATAGTTGTGTTAATGAATAGGTGAGTTAATAAAGTTGTGTTTTAGCAAAGTGGAATCATGTCTTTGAAGAATATTCACCAAGCCACAACACGCACACCATAAATTGGCGACCCGCCTACACGCATTAAAATTCATACTAGTTGTTCGTTCAAAGTTTAGTTCGAGGACTTTCATGTTCTTTCCCACAGCCACTGCCATGGGGAAAACAGCAGCTGTTAAGATACCAATTTACAATCCTGTTGACCCGGCATTGTGGTTTGCTATGTGTGAATCGACTTTTGCTTTAGCCGCACCCAAGCCTGTTACTGATCCCCAGACGAAATTCAACTATTGCGTTGCGCATTTGCCCCCGGAAATTGCCTCTTTGGTTCGAGATATCATATTTCAGGAACGCACAGATTCTTCTTACGAAAACCTCAAAGCTGCCATTACTGAACGATGTGGGGAAAGCAGTACCAAGGAAATTCGAAACTTACTCTTGTGTAAGCAACTTAAAAACAGCAAACCATCTCAATAGCTTCGCGTTATGAAAACGCGTACTGAAAAACACGATATTGCTGACTCATTGTTACTAGAGTTATTCATTCAGCAAATGCCGCGGAATGTTCAATCTACTCTAGCGTCAGTTGAGCTGCTCGATTCTTCAAAAGCTGCTAGCATTGCCGATAGAGTATTGGAAGTTACATACGCCCAGGTAAGCGCAGTTTCTTCACCTGTATCTGTCAGTGCATCTAATAATCCTAAATTAGATTCCCTACTGGATGAGGTTTGCAAATTGCCAGGTGAGCTATTGTCTCTACAACGATCACGCAGTGATTCCAAAAACCGCTATAGCAGAAAGCGAAGCACTTCAGCTAAAGCTGCTTCGAATTGTTCCTATTGCTGGTATCATCGCAAATTTAGTGGGAAAGCAAAAATGTGGATTCCACCATGTTCGTTCCAGGGAAACAAACAAGGGAAAGTGTAATGGCGACTTGGGCTTTACCCTCTTAGTCTCGTCGCCTTTTTATTAGAAAGTCAAACAAAATATTTTTGTGCGACACTGGCTCAGATGTCAGTCTCCTCTCAGCAACCAGAGATGAAGCGCGTCAAACACCTATCATGACGCTTTCTGCAGCCAACGGTAGTCCTATCCCGGTTTACGGATAAAAATCTTTAAGGATTGACCTTGGACTTCGTCGTACTTTTAATTTTACTTTTTATGTGTGTAAAGTGTCAACAAATATTATTGGATCTGATCTTTTGCATTACACTGGTGTGCAAAAATTAAGGACGAAGTCCAAAAATTAGCATATCAGCTGAACGAAGATGCAGAGCGGACAGAAAGACCAATCAGGAGATTAAGTAAGGTGATGTACGGTAGTACATGCTCAGATATGCAGGTAGACGTAATGGGGGAGTGTCTGAGTAGTATAAAGCATGTTGTCGATGTAAGATCAGTATTTCTGGCAAAGAGATTGCACGCCGTATAGCAGTTAAAATCACACCGAGTTGCTGCCTCAGCGAGAAATGGCGAATAATCAATCTGTTAGACGACATCTGGATGCTTTTACCCGAGGTCGAATCATTGGGAAGTTGGAGGAAGGCCGCAGTATGACAAGTGTGGCTGCAGAGTTCGGAATTGCTCACAGCATCGTTTCACGACTTTGGAGCCAATTTCAAACTACAGGAACAGCTATCCGGGGGTTTAGTAGTGGTCGTCCACGAGGAACCACACCCGCAGATGACCGGTATATTGCCTTACAGGCCAGAAGAAACAGGCGGCAGACAGCGGGAGAAATCGCTAGACACACGACACAGGCGACTGGACGACCGATATCGCGTTTTACCGTGGCCAGAAGACTGCACGGTGGTGGTCTGTTTGCACGACGCCCTGTACGGTGTGTACCTCTAACGCCTGCCCATCGGAGAAGGCGTTCTCTGTGGTGCCGGGAACACCGGAATTGGAGAGACAATGAATGGGGACGAGTACTCTTTACAGATGAGAGCAGATTTAGTCTGAGTTGCGATTCTAGACACATACACATCTGGACAGAGCGGGGAACACGCAATAACCCCTTCAACATCATCAAAAGGGACTGTTTTGGAGGTCGCGGAGTTCTCGTTCGAGCAGACATAATGCTTGGTAGCCGGACCGACCTTCATATCTCCCAAGGAGGTTCGTCACCTGGGACTGCTATTGTAACGAGGTTCTTCTTCCTTACATGCGTCTTTTCACAAGGGCTATGGGTCCTCAGTTCCTCTTCATGGACGACAACGCTCCACCTCATCGCACAGTTACTGTCGAAGAGCTGTTGGAGAGTGAAGATATTGAACACATGGATTGGTCGGCAAGGTCTCTGGATCTAAATCCCGTCAAGCATGTACGGAACTTACTAGGGAGACCCGTGGCAGCACGTAACTTATCGCCAGTAACGATTCCGAAACTGCGATTGGTGCTACAAGAGGAACGAGCAGCAGTGTCTCAACAGCTCATTAACAACCACATATCCAGCATGCACAAATGATGTGAAACCTGCCTAGCAGTCAGGGGAGATCATATGACCTATTAAAGACCGGATGTTTCTTGCTGGGCACCCATCACAGGGATGTTTCGGCCTTCAGTTGCATTGCGCTCCATGCTACTTTTTCAATAAAGCTTCTGTTTATCCCTCTGATTTCTCTTTAATAAGTGTTGCTTACATTACTCTTGTCCTTACGTATTGGGGATCTTGCGGTATTAAATGTGTTGATTTGGAAAGCTTTTGTACAAAGTTATATTGAAAAAACCGTCTCGTCCTTAATTTTTGCACACCAATGTATAATTGGAGTTTTTCTCTTGTGGTCTCCTACAAAAGTTGTAGTGTGTATAAATACTTGGTTAATTATTTTGCATACGTATTGAGAATTGCTTAAAATTCTTATTGCATTAACTTTTCATTATTTAATTAAGATATGCATTGTATTGTAATATATTTTGTATTTCTTGGGTTTTGTACGTACATTTCAAAATATAACTTTTATTTGAATGTGTAGAGCTTGAAACTGGAATTTTGAAATCAACCACTTTTGCATCGTGACTGTGTAACTGGGGGATACTCTATGGCAATCTTATGTTCGACTGCGCGCGCCGCCAGACGACGTCATGTTGGTTGCGTAATAAATGACAGCACAACCAGCGAACTCTCTTTCTCGTTGCCCTTAGTTCGAGTGCAAGGATGTTCGAATATTTGCGTAGAAGTTTCTGTTTTAAATAGTTGTGTTAACGTATAATTATGTTAATGAATAGGTGTGTTAATAAAGTTGTGTTTTAGCAAGGTGGAGTCATGTCTTTGAAGAATATTCACCAAGCCACAACACGCACACCATAAGTGCAAGAAATAATCCTGAAAGACCTCCAGGGATAAAAATCTTACAACTTTCTGCAAAGAGAAGAAGTTGGATGTACGAATGGTTTGAAAATGGTGATGAGAACACAATAGCCTCAGTCAGCAAGGTCGACAAGAGAAATTCCAAAAAGCGTAAGTGTGGATCAGGTCAACAATAATTATTTCCTGAATTGAAACATATCATCTGTGAAGAGATTGCTGACAGAAGATCAAAGTGTTTGGTAGTTTGCACATTTGATATTCAAGCTTCTTGTGGATTGCGACAGGATTGAGGCGGATTGTGGCAAGAGGCACTAAAGCTAGACATATCCGCCAGGAGAATTCAAAGCATCACAACTCTGGTTGGATGACTTCCTTCAACGATAGGAAATGTCTCTAAAATGGACAACACTGTTCAAATTGAAAGATACTGAAGTGATTAAACATGTACTTGCATTCAAGTGTTTCATTGATGGCATCGACTTCGACTATTACTTTAAGTCACCTCACCCCAAATAAAGGTGGATTTTCACAAGACGTGCATTTTTTCGTTCAAATTCAGATTTAATAAAGCCACAGAATCAAATTTCTATTTAGTCACAGACTCAAATCGCTATTTAGCCACAGAATCAAATCGATATTTAGTCACAGCGATAACGTGGCCTCAAGCTGTTTTAAACCTTCTTCGAGACAGTTGTTACTTCAGACCAAGCGATAATTCGCACCAAGTGTGTTAGAAGTTTGATAATAGTTTATGCTGTCAGAGAAGATCAAGCTCTAGAAGTTATTTCCAGTTGTTAATTGTGCTGCGTGCATTATTTAGTTCGCCAATTTCCCTAATAAATTGTTTATTTTTTACTTCTTATTTAGACTTATTATTCAAAGAAACATCAACGATTCTGCAGTTCGCAACATCTGTTGTCAATATTTTTAAATAAAATTAATTTTCATAATTTTTACTTTTTTACAATTTTTGGATTTTTACAACGTTTATGTTTTGTCATGAGAAGTACATTTCAATTCTTTGTCGCAATGTTTTAAGATTTCAATATCTAGAATATATTCAGAAATTATTACAGAACGTTTCTATGCCCTAAATTCAATTACTATCTTAGCAGAGAAGACCAAACAATATCCAGAATTAATTCTTGCATTGTTATGCAAGAAAAATTTTCTAAGAGCTTGTGAGGATTTATTTATTTCTGAAGGAGAATGCCCTCAATCTGTATTTGCTAATGAAAGAAGTGGCTTAGGAAAGTGATGTCAACTATTTAACGAGTCAAAAACTTAATCAGCAATTGTAATAAAATCTTCTGTTGCTTCATTATCATTAAGCTCAGTACATCTGGAGTACCGGAATCCAAAATTTATCCAGCAAATAAAATATTCATATTCTTGCTATGAAATCGTATGTGAGCTTCAGCCAATTTGTTTGCAAACTTAACCTAAATCATCTTGAATTAGATTTAATTAGATAATAAAATACCATTTAATAATTCCAGTACTTTCAAGATATAAATCCCTTTTCTGTCGGAGTTGCAAACTAATCTTTATATATGACAAGCACCAAGAATAGCATAAAACAATGTATTACATTTAGACTGTAAAACATATGTTTCTATTTCCGCTTGCTCTTTTTCTCTTTAGCTCAAAGGAACGATAGCTGAAAAGGGCTATTGATTTCGTTTTGGCAATTTGCGTCTATTCACTGTAAACGTCCGTATCACTTTTCAAACTGTTGCCACCAAATATTATCATTAAATATTATATTATTGTTACGGATTTCGTATTTATTTAGAATTGTAATTAAAACTGTTTTATTTTCCCGTGCAACGCAGATGAATTTGCAGAGAAAGCTGCGTTGGAAAAGTAAAAATACAAGAGCCCGTGCATTTAATATTTAATAAATAAATATCTCGTAATTGCTGTTCCCATCCAGAAAAATCGAGATATTTATAGATTTTACCAGAATGTTCTCGTGAATAATTAAAAAGCTTATAAAAGCCGAATTAGAATACCTCAGCTCAGTTGTAGCTGTTTTAAGGAAACTGGTATTGTTTACTTAATGCTGTTATTAATTGTAGCAAATTCGCTGTGAGATTGGATTAACTTTCTCTGTTTTGACTGGAATTCTGTTTAACGTTTGAGATATTGTGATATTGTACGAATATCTCTGAGGAAATATTTCAGTATTTTGTTTTATTTCTTCTGAAAAGAATAAATTTTATTAACTTTTGAACGACTTGTGCATTCAATCCATTACGAAGCCGTACGCACGAAACATTATTATTAAATTTTTATTTATTATTACCGCCAAATATTATATTATATATTAATATGAAGCACCGAGTGACGGAAGAGTCGCGCACATCAAAGTCTCAAAAACTGTTCCAAAATGGATATGAACGTCGAATATTTTCTATGTCTAACATCTCCGTTCTATTAAAAGTAATTTATCAGTTGAAATGTCAGTTCCATTTTATGTTATTAACTTTAGAATCTTCTGAGAGTTATATACGTAGTATAGAAAGATGGCATTCCCATTCGTTTCACAAAAAAAATTCTGCTAGCTCCTAAATCTGATTTCGGATTGGATGTATATCGGAAGAAAAGGAATCAAGATATAAAAATGGTCATTTTTGAAATTATAATCAAAGAAATACCACTTATGAAGATGTTTTTTGGAAACTTTAGGTACGTAAGCTCTCCGGATAGTGAATATGAATTCCTATAATTTAACAGCTAAACAGAATTTTAATCAACATATCGATTTTCTAAATCATTCATAAAAATACTATTTCAAAAACAACCAATTCATTTCTTTAACAGATTAATTTTTCAAAACAACTTTCATTTTTTTAACAAATTAATTTTTCAAAAACAATTATTTCATTTTCTTAACAAATTTATATTTCAAGAAAACAACTATTTTATTTCTTTAACACCCAACATATTATTGCACAAGGAAAAAAATAGAATTCTACTATTTAGATTTTAATCAATAAATTTTCCCGTCATAACTTTCAATTAATAGTATTGCACTCAACAATTTAAAAGTAAGTTATGAATATTTCAAACAATCAACTATCTACTAAAAACTTTAACAAATTAACTTCAGATTCCAATTACTTATCTTCGGCTAGTAAAATAGGCTCAACAAGAAAACAAAATTTTAAATTCATCAGCATTTCAATATTCGAAAAATCATTCTAAATTACAGGCAGTAAAATTTATATTTTTTATAAGAAAGATCCATTCTAAGCTCTGATCTAACTTGTTACTTAAATACGTATTGGTAACAATTACAGTATCCTATTTTTCTTTAAGTTATAAACAATCAAGTAAGAGAAAACTAAACAAAAAAATCTTAACTTGAGAATTCAGAACCGGCAGTCCCTGCTTTCGAAAAAAATGAAGCCGCCGATTTTAAGATAACTGGAAAAGTCCAAGCATTAAAATGCTTGGACTTTTCCAGATGTTGGAGAAATTCACTGGAGACAAATTGAACTCTCAGGCACGGTGAAGATTCAGCGGGAAAAATGTCTCCTTCTGAAAACTGCAGAGCAAGGGCTACTGGACTCCAGGGACCGCTACAAGGACGAAAGGCATGATGGTAATTAATCGTCTATCCAGTTGCGACCTCATCCCGGTCCAAATTGCAAAGGTGGTTGGCTTGGCAAATGAAAACAGGAAGCGTAGACATTCTTTTACTGACTGGGTCCAAGTAACATAATTAATCGGCTATTAAAATAGACGGGCAGAGATTTGCCCTTAGTTGAAGCGAAGAACAATTTTTGTTGAGCAAACTGAAGTAAGCTTATAGATGGCCTCTAAAGAGGCAAAAAGGCATAGTTTCAAGTACATGATGTAAATCTAAAGTGAGGGAGCATAACTGCTCCTTTCCTAGAATTCTCGACAAATCGCTAGAATAGACTATCCTAACCTCCATGGTTACTGTGCAACTAGTCAACTAGTGGTTCATAAAATGATTTGAACAGAGCCTCACGTACAATATAGTGTTTAGAGGAGCCTAATGTGGTACTGAAGGGACTGGGTTCGAATCCAGGAGGAGGCTCGGCTGTTTATAAATGTATAGTGTCTTTGCGGCGTGGGACCACTTTAGTATAGGGCCACTAGAAAATTCTTTTCAGATGTTGGTGATAGGGGAAGGAGTGCGAGACCCTCGGACCCGTTTCCCTGGTGTGCTTTTCATCAAAGTTGGGGAGCGGAACTGGACGAAATTGCACTGTCACCTATACAGTGCTCGAGGCTCTTTAAATCGACAGGCGCAATCTTGCTCTCCTTGCCACGACGAATTTCGTGGGCTTGTTCTGATGTTACTGCCAGACAAGTGAGATAAGTTACAACACAACAACATGAATTGAACAAGAAGTGTATAAAATGTTAGGTTCTTTGAATATGGCAAAGCGCACTAGGGTTATATGCCAAAATGAAGAGATGCTCTCGAGAAACTGACTCGTATTCAAGGCAAAGAATATGAACAGGAGAAGAAGCAAGTTCCCGTAGACACAATGTAAACCAGCCTCTCTCTTGCCTCAGGTGACCTTCGAAACGAAGCCAGTATACAGTGAAGCAAACGTGCAAGGTACTGGTGAAATTCGTTCGCGGATAATCAGTCCTACTTCAAATGCTAATGAATTACAAGGCGTAAATCTACTATATGAGAATTAGCTTTCTCTGTTGTTTATATCTTGAAATTTTTATTCTTCAGTATGCTTTGTATACCATTTTTTTATGAAAAAAATTTTTCGTTTCACAATGAAGTATTTTTGTACTTAAGTATTTGATAAATGGTTACTATTATTTTAATATTTCTAATGTAGTACTAGCATTAAATATGCTTTAATGTTAAATGTCCGTGATATTGCATTTCCATAAACAAATTCATAAATGTAACATTTATTATTATTAAAAGAATTAAAAAACAACGCGAAGAGTAGCGAGAAGGAAAGTCCGCAGCAAGCCTTCGCTGGAATCACCCTCACAAATAGTGACCGGAACCTTGACTGTTTGGTTTTAGGATCGAGAATCAAAACGTTTAGTTTTCAGTTTACCTTTGCAATATAATAACAATTACCTACGAATCATCGAAGTACGAATTTGAAATAACTAAGCCTGAGCATTCGCTAAAGAAAGAGGAAGAACACAATTATGAATTTAAAAGAGGAGTTAAATAAGAAGTGAATAGTAAAAAAATGCACTTTCCCCAGGTGAGGATCGAACTCACAACCTCCGCATTTCTCACACGTACTGTCATATAAGTACGGCGCGCTAACCGGTTGCGCCACTGGAGACTTCGGTTTCGGTGAACAGCGAAAATTCTGGCTTTTAAATTCGGCTGGCTGTGCGTCAGAAATAAAAGTCAAATTAAGACGTATAACTTTTAAACATTATTTTGGAATGTACTCATTTTTTCAAATATGACGCATCAAATATACCATTAGAATTACAGCATTTCTTTGCTGTTGCAAGTTAATTGGGATAATTTAGTGCTTACGAAGATGTTTTCGAGCTTCGAGATGCTTACGAGATGATTCATTGTGCAAAAGGAATTCGATAAAATTTTTATGGGGGTTAATGTTCTTAACTGTTTCGGAATAAATTTGGAATTGCTTCTGTTAGAAGATATTATTTGTTCTTGCCAGTGGGAAAGGTTTCTAGGATTGTTCATCTTGTGGTTAACATTATTATTATGTTGAAAATTGATGGATTTGATGAAGTTTGGCTTTGGGATATTTTGGGCACCCACCGATTCTACCATTATTCCCATTTAACTTCATACTGAAATAGTTTCAAATGTTTCTGATTTCTTTAATAGTCTGGATTATAATTTATAATTAAATTTTCCAGTAAGAGTTTCTATTCAATCGTTGATTACATGTGACTTTTTAGTACATTCTCTTGTCATGAAATTAGTTTTTAACGTAACGGTGGCAACTCAAAGATATTTCTCATTAAAGAAATAAGAATTAGAAGTTTTACGTAAAAAATCACGTTTTTAAATCATTCAGTATAACGCTCAGACAGGTTCTCAGATGTTGCTGGCAGTTTTGGATCGCATTCGTAGGTGAATTACAAGGCCTGTCTGCTTGTAAAAATTTGTCGACGCTTTACGCATTTTCAGTTCAATTTTTTTCAGTGTCGTTTTTTACTTCTTTCTTCCAAATCAAATTCTTGGTTCAAGGTTAAAAAAAGGAGACCAGAAAACAGATTACGCAGCCAGTCCGTTCGCTTGGGATCGCAACCGCTCTAATGGGCTTTAGAGATGCATTCAACGGTATCTCCAAACGCTGTTACGGTAAAAGATGTAGTAAATATCTAGGTAAGAATGCGAGTTGAAACCAAGAGAAACTTTTTGGGCGTGAAGTTGCTAAAAAGAGTAATTAAGTAAAAAAGGAGTATCAAAGAATTTAAAATCAAATGACCAAGTTGGCCAAAAATAGCGTTTAAAGCTGCTGATTTTAAAATTGAATATAAAGAGAAAATAAGTATGAAACCTAGTAAAAGTAGTAAAAAACATTTGTAGTAGCCTATCAAAATTCCTCAAACACTATGTAATATGAGTGATAAAGCAAATTGAAATAATTTTGTTACATAAACCTATCCATACTACAGAGAAAGTGAAAACTTTGTACAAAAAATACAATTGTTAATCTCCTTTGTCTAAAGCTTCAAATAGAACTTATCAAGGGAAAACTGTTTGAAGCCCCAAACCAAGTTGATTAACCAAGGTCATGCAAACACGTTTCATCTGACAAAACTATTGAGATTCCAAACAGTATTACTCGAAATCAAATTTCCTTACAAAATAAAGCTATGAAAACTCTCACTAGCTTTGCCCCTTTTCCCGACGTGTTTGCGTGTCTTAAAGCATTGAAGTTAAAATAGTAAAAACATTCAAAGTAAAACAATAATACAAAAATTAAAATGCAATAAAAGGTAATTACAAAATACACAGTGTCCTAGTAAGGTTAAGGTGCAATTAAAGTAAAGGAATGAAGATGTTCAGTAATTTTCAGATCAGAAAATTAAACTTGAAAGTCCTGTGTAAAAATAAAATTAAAATTAAGGGCAGGCTCGGTTGCGTAAAAGTAATTTTTTTTGCTAAGAAAACCCTGTTTTATAAAGTTCTGTTTAGACAAATTGGAGGAGCTTTTTGCTCAAAATCTAAATGGTGAAGAAATAAAGTAAACGAGAAAACATATCTTTCGTCGACACGAGCTCTGGTTAAAATTAGACTGTTCAAAATTCATAGGAATAAAGGTTGCCATAATGCGAAAGAATCTAATGGAGAGCTACCAGCATTTGGAAAACGTCAATTTCCACCTATTGCAGGACTTTTCTAAACAGAAGCAAGTCTACGTAATCTTGTCGATAGCATATGGAAGCTTCCAGAAAAAAGGAAGGAAAAGTGGCAGGGGGGGATTTGAAGCTCTAGTCAGAGGCAATACATATATATATCTTTAGTAATATGCGGTAAAGATTTGAAAAAGTTAGTAAATATCTCAAACTATTATTTCTACCGCTGTGATAAACTTTCTTACAGAGGTGGTGGTGTTGCAATCTACGTAAAACGTGCCTTTCCCTCATGCCTCATACGAGACTCTAGAAACTTTAATTGCGAGCAAGTTAGTGTGTGTCACCCTCCCAACGTATAATCATCTATACTTTTGTGCAGTTTATAATCCGCCTGCAAACAGACTTTGGAAAAATTTTTGTACGTTATTTTACCATCAGATTTACCTACTATCGCCGCTGGCGACTTTAACGCTAAACATACTGACTGGATTTGCCGGAATAATTACAACGGTAAAGTGTTTCATGAATATGATTCTCAGCACCCAGTGGCAATTCACGCACCGCCTGAATATGCTAGACTACCCAGCTGGATAGAACTCTCGGACTTACTGAATATTGCGGTCACTAATACTACTATTCCTATTCCATGGAAGTTCTCCATGAACTTTCATCTGATCACTTCCCCGTAATTGCTACGCCAGTTGTGACTAACATTATGAAATCCACCACTAAATGTTTCACAAACGGGAGACTTTTTGAAAATTTAATAAAAAATTCCCCACCTCAGCTTCAAAATCTTCATACGGAGAAGGGAATTAACTGCGCTATCACTGCACTATCTGACAGTATCAAAGGTGCAATTTCGGAAGCTAGTGAGATTTTTCCTAACAGTGATAAAAGTTTCCGACTTCCCTCCAAGATTCGGCAGCTCATGAGAGAAAGAAACCGACTAAGAAAATGTTTTCACTTAACATGGGATCGGCTTTCAAACCTAACATTAATCGGCTTAATAAGCTAATAGAGAAGGAAATTAAAAACTTTAAATCTGAACTTTGGGAAGAAAAAGTGTTGAATCTTGAGGCCAAAGATGGCTCCTTTTGAACACCTATTAAAAACTTAAAGACTACCTTCTCCAGTAATCGGCCCCTTCACTACAATGATAATGTGGCAATATCCAATAAGGACAAAGCTTCCATCTTTGCGTCACACCTCCAAGAGCAGTTCACGGCAAATGATTGGCCAAATGACTCTGCTTTTGAATTAAACATCCTTCTACGAGTTAGAGACTGGTTGAACGCCCCAATTGTCCGTCATCCTATTACTTTTGCCACTCCTTCTGAAACTGCAAATATTATCAAGCAGCTAAGACTGAAAAAATCACCCGGTATCGATGAGATATCAAATGCAGCAATTAAAAATCTTCCTACGAATATTAGCTGCAACCTGACAAGTATTTTTAATGCTTGCCTGGCAATTTCGTATTTTCCCACGCCATTTAAAATTGCAAAAGTAATTCTTCTGCCCAAACCGGAAAAGATCACTTAAAACCTGATGGTTGTAGACCGATAAGCCAGCTGCGGGTTTAGGTAAAGCCTAAGAGAATTATTCTGAACAGACTAAAACCTTACCTTCACCATCTACCGCCGGAACAGTTTGGTTTCCGCGCTCATCCCTCGACGACCAAGCAACTCATTAGAATCACGGAATTTGTCGGAGAAGCTCTCCATTGCAAGCTCAATGTTGCTGTTCTCATGCTAGACGTTACGAAAGCATTCGACCGCGTCTGGCATGAGGGTTTAATAGCCAAGCTTATCGATCTCAACCTGGACAGAGAAGTGATTTTACTAATCCACTCTTTCACCAGAGACCGGACTTTTAGAGTTTCTGTTGGATCGGAATTATCTAACACAAAAATCATAGCAAGCGGCGTCCCCCAAGGTTCGGTGACTGGCCCTCTACTCTACCTGTTCTGCATGTTTGATTTCCCAAGGACATCTAAATCACAATTCGTTGTTAGCCTGCTATACAGACGACACAGCTCTTGCGGTGAAGTCTATGAACATAAATCACGCGATCAAGAAACTGCAGGATGTTATTCCCTCTATCGAACAATGGTGCAGTTTCTGGAAGATCTGAATAAATTCCCAGAAATCGCAGCTGCTACTTATTAGGAAAAAGAAACGGAATGTACCTATAAAGAAAAGTGTTTTCCTTTTTAATGAAGCGGTCCCCATTGTGAAACAGACAAAATATCTTGGGATTATCATAAATAATAAACTTACGTGGAAACAGCACATTCAGCATGTAAGGGATAAGGCGGTTAAAGTTATGAAGAGCTTATTCCTTATCATGAAATACTCCAAGCTCACCCTGGAAAAGAAAAGACTCATTTATCTGGCTACAATTCGACCTATTAAGTCATCTGCCTCCCTCGCCTGCACGTCAGCCACCAAAAGTGATATAAAAAACTGCAAATAGTGCAAAACCGCTTCCTGAGGATAATCACAAATCCTCATCCTTATTATGTAAAAAGCAAGCGTCTTCACGAGGATCTAAAGCTTGTCACAATTGAAGAATTTCTACGGAAAGTTAATACTTCTTTCTATGAATCTGCTAAAGAGTGCGAACATATGAGCATATTCAATTTATTCCACTGTGAAATCTTGCAAGAGGACTGACACTTAAGACCTTACGCTGCATTTCTCCTTAGTGGAAACCAAGATTTCCCAACTTAAGTGACTCTGAACTATGTTTATCTTCAAAATAATTGTGTAAATAGTTACGAAATCTGATAATTTATGCTGCAGACCGAGAGGTTAGCACCCGGGAGGGTGGCTACCCATGTGACACACTAAGCCACGTTGAGCGTTGTAAATGTTTATCTGTACATATTTCTGTACATTTGGACTTGTAAATATTTTAGTCATCATTAGAATTGCAACCCACGTACTCTCAGAATTTCCCAACCTGCATCGCTCATCGAAGCATCTAATTGAGATAACCGGAAAACAACCTGCATTCTTTGCTCGTTAATCGCGGCAAACAGAGGAAGTTGGAGTTGGAGTTGGAAAAATTAGTGTAAAGCAATCAAAAACCATCTCTCTAGGTCTTTACTTCACAATTCATTTTGAATTTTTTAAACCTGATATTTTTATACGAAGCATATGAAGATACATATTTATATCTCTCTATAACTACGCAACCTCGTATGCATAAAACGTGAAAACCAATAAAAGTAAAAAAGAAGATCAGAAAGGTTTCAGATTTTAAATTACGTCCAAAAGGGCGTTTTTTTAACATTTTGTGTTTTACCTTTACTTATTAAACCCAATGTTTTTCGCACTTAAACCATAAAATTTAGTTCAAGAGCAATATCGCAAAATAATTTTAAATTGAGCATATCTGTAGAATTTCCGATACACATTCTCCCGCGCTGGAGATAAAAATATTTTTTCTGTACAACTTTGCCATCGCTCGCTTTGAAATCTTTGAGTTTATTAATCAAAAATTCATTAAAGTTTTAAAAAATATGAAATCGATAATAAAACAAATTTCAAATTTGGGCTTCCAGATGCCCATATTCGCAGTAGGATTATGTCATTCAAAATTTGATGGCTCTAGGTACCGTTGTTTTATCACAATGCGAGAAAAATACGTATATACATTTATGCAGATTCATCATTATTTAATTTCTCGAAATATAATACAGGGCGATAATATTTGTTGGCAACAATTTGAAATGTGAAAGGGACATTCAGAGTGATTCGACGCAAAATCGCAAAACGAAAACAATAGTCCTTCAAGGACAAAGCCCTCTTGGACTAAAAAGTCAGAAGCAGCAAATTTTCTCTAGTTACACTGGAAGCAATATTTGGGTATAAAGATAAAAAATAAATAAATAAAATTAAAAAAATAATAATTAAAAAAGTAAATTGTTATTGATATGTTTTTACCGGTCATAAGGGCAATTAGTTTACGCGTATTTTATCTCCAAATATACATGTCACGTGAGCGCATATATAGTCTTAAAAACGTCGATTTTCTTAAACTTCATTATAGGTATGTGTTAAGTTTTTGTTAGTCTCACAACCTGATACCGTAAATTTGAGAGTACAGATGAAATAAAACTAGTTCTGAATTACCTAATTCAAAAAGTGAAATTAAATATGTTATATTGAGGAAAAGGATTTTTTTTCCCTTTCCTCAATATATTTTCTTTCCCTCTATATTTTATTTTTTGTAACTTCCACCGATGGCGGCAAATACAGAAGGAATTATGCATAAACTAAAAAAGTTATGAATTAAAAGCTTGACGTGGTTCCTTTACACTCCGTTTGCTCCACAAATCTTTCTTTATTTGCGTTACCGGCATCCATGCTTGCTGTGGAGGAAATTTGAAAATACTTTTTTATTTAGATTCTTCGAATATATCTGCCACACATTTATTTGTTAATTTGTAATTGTCATTTATCATTCGGAAGGGGATAGAGCCATTGCAGCCGAATCTGAGGCTGTTTTAGAATTTAAAGAGGTTTTCTACGGTTGGGTTATGCTAAAAGCTGATGAGAGTTATCTGCCTAAAGGAAGAGATACCTTCGTAGTGGACTTTCTTTAGGAAAGCTGAATCTCATTACAAACGGGGGAAAACTACCAAACGCTCATACAGCCAGCTTGCTCGCCAGAACATGAAACCGAGTCGAACTACCAGTGTTCAGCGATTTGTAAGTTGCTCCGCTAGAAGTTAGGAAAGAACTGAATGGTAGAATCAGGATAGTTTATTTGAATGTGTCAAAGCCGTTACGTCTATCTACCTGAGATGACAGATGACTTTTCGGAGAGGGCCCAGCCGAATAACAACTTGCATCATGGCCAACGCATTACTGATTTATTCTTCTCTTGTAGCTATATTTTCTAAATAAGCATTCAATTCCTACGATACTGTTAGCGTTTCATTTTCAATACATGTACGTAGGTCAGTCAGAAAGTTTGTTGCACTACTGCGTAAATATGTTCCGTCTAAGACTATTTGGGTGAAACTGTGTGGCGACACTTCAGACATGTACCTTTATCGCGTGACGTAGAGGCTTCTCCGAGGCAAGTTTAGTATTTTTGATAATCAGTCGCAAACATGTCTCGACAGCTGCAAATAGCGTCCAAATTGGAAATGCGTGCAGTGATTCGTTTTTTGTGGGCAAAAAGATGCAACTGCACTGAAATTTATGGGCAGTTGCATGAAGTGTATCGTGAAAATGCAATGTCACGTCAAGCTATTGCGAAATGGTGCAACATGTGCTTATTCATGACAATGCAAGACCGCATGCAGCAAAGCAAACGTGTGACCTTCTGAAAATGTTTAGGTGGAAAGTGTAGAATCACCCTCCTTATAGCTCAGACCTTTCACCTCCTGACTTCCATGTGTTTGGTCCCACGAAACAAGAACTTTCAAAGTGATGATACCATTCGGATGCCGAAGCGAAAGCTCCAGCCCAACAATGGTTATCGGACATTGGACAGGATTTCTTTGCAGAAGGCACCGAAAAACTTGTGTTACATCTCGACAAATGCTTAAATAACGGAGGTAATTACGTTGAAAAGTAGATTTTGAATGGAACTTTAAGATATAAATAAAGTTATTGTAAAATTTTGCTCCTGTTTTGTTTTCCTAGGCAGTGCAACTAACTTTTTGACTGACCCTCGTACACTGCGAACAAAAAAAAGGGGGGGTACATTTCTATATCTCCCGTTCTACTGGGCCGATTAACGAAATTCAAACTGCGTTTTTCATGTCCCGAAAGCGCGACTTAGGATATATATTAGATTTATATATAGCATTGTCCTAACATAGGTATTTTGACACAAAATCGGACTTTTTCTCAAATAACATACCCATTTTTTTCCATATTTCGATTCTACGACTCAAATTATGCCTAGATATTAAATTTTGTATTTTTGGTGAGAAATTTATGGAGAAATTTAAAAATTTATCTTGGTGTATTTTTTTCACTTTGCGCCAAGAATAATTCACTTCGCGAACTTCTTAATTTATAGTAACCTATTTTCTTTTCTTTTTTTTTTCATTGTACAGGAGCGGAAAAAAAGTCATTGTTCATACTCTCAAATGATTTTAACAAAGTGCATAAACCACATTTACACATTTGGCGTTATTATCGCTTATAACACATATGCCAAATTTCAAAAAGTGCCAATATGTAAATTCACTTACACCTTAGGAAATTTTGAAAAAACTCTAATGTTTTGCAGGTATGCTTAGAAATACATCTGCTTTAAAATGATAGCAAAAAGTTTATAGTCTATAATTCAAAATTGTTTTCGAAAAATTTATAAAAATTATTTAAAAATACGAATTTAAAAAATAAATCATAGAAATGTGCAAATTATGTTTGGATTAAGCCCAAATTTCTAATTGTGGAAGAAGGAATCGAGTAAGTTTAATAAAAAAGAAATATTAATAAATATATACCAAATTCAATTAACATTGAACAGCTAGAATTTTGTGGAGCTAATTTTTTAAAAACTACTCGTGCGATTTTTACAAAACTTGGCACTTTGGCATAATTTGAGTCGCATAATCGAAATATGGAAAAAACTTGACTGTTATTTCAGAAAAAGTCCGCTTTTGTATCAAAATAAGTATGTTAGAATAATGCATATATAAGTCTAATATAAACCCTAAGTCGCGCTTTCGAGGTATGAAAAACGCAATTTGAATTTCATCAATTGGCCCGGTAGAAGGGGAGAAATAGAACTGCGGCCCCTTTTTTACGCAGTCTACATTAATAAAATTAATATCATTTAAAGAGAGTAATATAAGTATTGCTCATGATGTTCAGACTTGTTTTAAGTGTTGTGTTGCTATGTATTATGCATCGCATTTCCATTAAGTTATATGTTGAGAATAATTATTTAAACACAACTGTTAAAAATTTGTTAAAATGAAGTATGGCATAAAACATGCAGTATGGCATGCAACAATATACCCTCCTGTATTACTATTAGCAAACAGCAATACGTTGTAATAAAATACACTTTTTGTTTTTAAATGAGCTACGTTACAAATGTTAAATGTATAGCGGTTTGCGAGAGCCACCTAGTGATGAATCTCACGAATTTAGGACTGTTGAAAAGGTTTTTTGTTCAACTGTGGTGCTAGGTTCCATATTCACTTTCCTGCCAAACTAGAGTTGTTGCCATAGTAACCAGGCTCTAGGTTATCTTGCAGATTCACTCTTTATCACTCAATGCTAGTAGCGCCATCTTTTGATAAAAATAGATACAAAAAGGGAGGATGAATCTCTCTTAAGTTTTCACATTTTTCATGTAAGTATGAGTAATGATCACTAATTTGTAAATCATATTATTTCTTCATAATTTTTATCAGTGGATTCTTTTATAATAATAAATTCAGCTAATAATCTGATGTTTGATTCTTTCTAATTATCTGCATCCCCACAAAAATTTGCCAATTTTATGAATTGATGAAAAACGCTTGTTTCGTTAATTTTTCAACTCACAAATACCATTCTATTTACAAGCATTTAAAAGAAAAAAATTATGAATTGATCGGAAATGCTTGTTTTGTTAATTTTATAGCTCACAAATACTATTCTAGTCACAAGCATTTTAAAAGAAATAAATTTTACAAAGGAAACGACATTTGGTACTTTCTGCACTACCCTCCGAAAAGTCGCGAACTTGTTGCAAACTAATGTTTCGCCAATATAATATGCGAAAGCAACAAACATTTTGAAAATGGAGGCAGTAAGAATTCGGAAAAACTGAGATTAATCAATAAAATTAAAAAAGTAAGAAACATCCATAATAAAACACTAAACCTTTTCCAAGAAATCCTTATACCATTTTTTTTTCTTCTCCCCATGTATACAACGATTCGTTTTCACTTTAAAAAAAAAAAACCAAAAAAAAAAAAAACAGAGAATTGCATAAATTTAGTATTGTGCATACTATTGCTCTTCTCGTTTACACGGCAGTTTGTTTTTGCTTTTAAAAAAATCAGATAATTTCAGAAATTCACCTTCGCACACACATTTTGTTCTATGAAATTCAATCATTTAAGAAGTACAAGTTTGTGGAATGTAAATTTTTGCATTCTCTGCTGTTGGCCAAAATGCCATATTTCTGAAGAAATTCAACATTTCCTTCTTTTTTCATCAGCTGGCAAAGTCAGTTCCATCACATTTCCTTACAAGAATAGAAAGATCTTCAATGCAAAGATAAACACTAATTAAGGAATTTGAGGACAAAAAATGACAGAAAAATTTGAAGGGAAAAATACAAGCTCATGTCCTGCGTGCACCATATGTAGATTGCCACATAAATACATATTTATGATGTCATGGGTTGCCTGTTTTTGACAACAAATTGCCTTGTGAATAATTTCGAGGGTGCAGATAATCAGAAGGGGAAAATACAAGCTCGTGAGCTGCCACATAAATACATATTTATGATGTCATGGGTTGCCTGTTTTGACACACAGTGCCTTGTGAATAATTTCGAGGGTGTGGATAATCAGAAAGAATCCAAGTCTGTAAGGCTGATACAGTTAGACTTGTCAGGACTTTGGAGATTCCATATTTGGAATTTTTTCCAGATATCAGACCATCAGTTTAAATCTGGTAAGATGACATGTAGAAATTACAAAATTAAAAGTATGAAATAGTGGTTTATGAAATAATGGAGCGTTTATGACCTTAAATGAATTAAAATTTACCAAAAAAAATGCAGCCCTTTTTTGTTAGCTTTATTGAACATTTCTTTTTAAGTAAGTTGTTTAAATTGCGTCCTTTTTTGTGCTAATACATTCTCTTTACTTCTGTTGATAGACATAATTTCTTGTTCATTTACAAATTTCCATTACTCAAGTCCTGTAATTGTGATGACATAAATTTCACTAACTTGTACAATTTTTTTTAAACAACTTCTCTGTCATTTTCTTCACTACTGGCAGTGATATATTCTAGAATTTAGAACCATACTATAGATTTCACTGTCTGTTAGTTGATTGATGACTGGCAATGTCACCACATTGAAAAACATGCTATATTATCTTCATTTATTGCAACTTCTCATTACTTCTTCAAAAATTCCATTAACTAGAAAACTTCGCTCTTCGTTTGAAAATCTGAAAACCTTCAAATTCAGGGTTACTATCATGAGCTTGGTTAGTGTCTATTATGTATCATAAGATTAACAACTGAAGATATGTTGTTCTGCTAAATTTTGTCATGCTGATGAAGTTAAGCTTGAACTATATTAGTTTAACTATTAATTATACTTACTCTTATTTCTTGCACATGGCTTATCTGAGTGTCAAGTAAATAAATTCCCACATATGCTTAAGATTTATCCACGGCCAGTGGTAGGCATTTTGCGGCTTGGTGCAATCTCTGTGGTGCCTAAACTCTGTATCAAGTGCCTATGTAAGTTATAAAAATTTTGTATCCCAGTACCTTCCCAAAATTCTTAAGACTTTGGCATTCCCTAATTTTGTTGCTTGAAATGCTTCTTTAAATTCTAAAAATTTTTGCCTTCCATAAATTCTGTCACACAATACAGTCGCAACAGCTTTGGCACTGATCTTGTTATCTGAATAACAAATCTGTTACTTTCAATTCAAACAGCGCTAAATATAATTTTTTGGCATGAGTATCATTTATAGAATCTATTTTTTGTATTCGGAAAGAAATTTCTCCTCGTCAGCACACTTAGTACTTCGCAGCTGAGTTAGCTCAAGTCTGTAAACATTGCCAAGCATAATGTTAACACATTACCGACCGGCCGTCGATTAATCGACGTTTGCTCCCTAGCGCTTACCGACCGGTCGTCGATTAATCGACTTTTGATCTTTCTGTTAGATTTGGTTAGGTTAGATTGACAAGTAGCAAGCATTTCGCATTCTTTATCCAGATAATCGGTGCTTTTTTCTAAAGATCAAAAGTCGATTAATCGACAACCGGTCGGTAAGCGCTGGGGAGCAAACGCCGATTAATCGACGGCCGGTCGGTAATGTGTTAACATAAAAGCTTACAATGTTCTTTGGTATTCAGTTACTAAAATTGAAAAATAAAAAATTGTTTTAGCACTATCGTTTGAGCATATCTCAAACTGCCATGTGTTGACAGTCAAGCAGAGATGAAAGCAAAAATCAATAAATAATGATTTGCCAGGTTGGCGTCAGGCATATATATATTTTGATATAGAATGTTTCAGTTTGAGATGTATGCCAAGCAAAAAGGCAGCTATGATGCCATATTATTGATAGCATAGATTTATGCTAATTGAATGGTTGTTTCTTCAGTTGAAGGTGTTTTATTTAGTGCCAAAGTTAAATTAAGAATCGAGATTTGCCACATGTTTTATGAAAAAGTAGCAAATGTGCACAAAATATATAAAACATACCAAAAAAGTAAGTTTTTTAAAAAAAAAGTTTCTGATGATTTCGGATTTTAGATCAGCCACACTTTGTACTGTATTAAGATTCTTATTGCCGTAAGATATTGTTCAACAAAATTAGGGTTAAATGTACGTCATGTAGATCCAGTCAAATCTCAAATACATGTGTGGTACATGCAGGCCCTCCAGCTGATATAGTGGTTAGTTAGTGATGCTGGCTACCTTACCAATGAGGCCGGTTTCAAATCACAGAGAAGGCATAGATGTTCGTAAGTGTATAGTGCCCATGCAGTAAAAGGGCACTCAAAATACATGGCGAGCTTAAAGTCCTCTCGAGATGTTGGTGTTAGGGGAAGAGGGGTGGCAGATCCTCATACCTTCTTTCGGGTTGTTCTCTCTGAAAATTCGGACAGAACTGCATAGTTAATGCAGTGGTACCGGTACAACCATTGATAAATTTCTAGTGTCTCACCCACTTCTACCTGAACCTGTGGTTGCATACACACATGCATAGGTTGGCTATTGTTATGTGTTTATTCAAAAATGATCCAAAAACCGGGTAATTGTACTTTACGTTAAACTGAAGATACAAATAATCAAAAAATACCTGATATTTTAAATAAGCCTCCAGAGTTTTATAATATAATATAGATACTGACCAAAGATGGAAACTGACACTTCACACTTTCTAAATATCACAATGTAATAATCTCATTCATAATTCTTCAATGTCCCATATAAATTCCAAGAGCTTACCTCTACTATATATCCTTATCAATATAGTTGCATACATGGTTGAAAATTTAAAAAGAAATAAAGGGGTAACACATTCTGTAATCACTAATTTAGAATAAAAGATTTAATTTAATAAAACATTTAAATGGAATATGTAAATGGATATTTTCTAAATGATACAGAAAGTGAAAATATGAAAATATAAATATAAAAAAAATATGAGTATGTGATTAGTAATGTAATAATTCACTCTGTTTAATACCTTCTTAAACACCTTCATACATTAAACTTTTCTGTCAACATTTTACTGTGCAATAAGTCTTTAACATTACTAGTTACCACACTGGTCTTATTTTGCAATTAACTTATTCAATAAAAATTACTTAGCTGATAGATGGCAATTTTGGTGATTTTTTCACTAAATATATGAAATTTGATGAAATGTAAACCAATGGTTTAATGGTTTTTGCTATACATAATTCTAATATTTGACATGTGCTTTCAAGAACTAAACAAGTAGTCCCGACTGTTCAATACATTCAGATTTCGGTGCACATTTTGCTTATGAAACTATTCTAGGGAAAAATTTCTGTATTTTTACAGCTACTCCATATGATCACGAAATACTTTTGAGAAATCAGAATATATGTAGTGGTACACTATTGAATATATTCAGTAGTTAAACAATATAGCTATTTTAAATATATATAGGCTATAGCAGAATTAATACTCACAGTTTTAGAGGGTGATTAGAACATGGAAAAGACAAAAATAACAGTTTTGCAATACAATGTGTATTTTTAATCACAGATGTTTACAAGAAATAATGCTTAGTGTTTCTAAGAACTGCTTGAATAACTATGAATTGCAGTATATCTATTACAAAGGCTATAAAATAAAAGGCCTAGATGTTTTTCAAAATTAATATAATCCACAAAGTAAATTACTTGAAAAAAATTAAAGTAGATTCCCACAATTCATATCGATTATCATCTAGCACATCAAATGTAATTTTTTTCCCACCATAAACCCATATGCCTGTCTACCAAAGTAACACCGGAAATTTCTGTTATGGATGCAACAGATGTCATTTTGGCCAGTTATGGAACACTCAATTTAAGCTGAATAATTGCATATTTAAAATGTGTTTTAATCAATTTACAGATGGAATGACAATTAATAAGCAACACGTTTACAACACATTAAATGTATTAAAATTGGTAATTTTGTAAAAAATACTCAAAATCAGTCAAGGTGTTTTGCAATATTTGATGTTGAAATCATGAAATATATTACGAGGCATTCTTAATATCTAAATAAGCATTTCTTAAATTAACACTTTTCAGTAGCAACTCGAAGGGTGGTCCCTGTTGGCAATCACATTTGATAATCAACAGCATTTTTTATTATACAAACAAATACTGGTAGTAAACAGCGAATTTATGCTTGACAGTGAAGTTACACACCTCAGAAATTTTTTTTTCGATATGTAATTTAGATATTAATATTGAATTTCTTTTTTTTTTTTTCCATATAGACCTTGTCTCAGCAAATAGCTGTCCAGAACTTCACTGTTGTGCTATAGAATAGGAAGGAAATATCTTTTAAACAAAGTTTATTAAAATTACTGATTTTTGGCAATGTCAGCTCTATTTTTTTAACAAGTTATGTCTCTAAAATTTCTACTTAGAAATGCAGATTTTGTGCAATTTTGAAATGTTAACAGATAATAAAATGAATTCTTCCTTAGCTTTTAAAACAGAAGTGATCAAAAACTGTGAATTACAGGATTTTCTACAGTTCATTTTTTAAATATGCATAGTTGAGATTTTAAACACATGGAAGTTCATGGCATTAATATTGAAACCACATGATCCCAGCTTAGATTAGAAATGCAGATTTTGTGCAATTTTGAAATGTTAACAGATAATAAAATGAATTCTTCCTTAGCTTTTAAAACAGAAGTGATCAAAAACTGTGAATTACAGGATTTTCTACAGTTCATTTTTTAAATATGCATAGTTGAGATTTTAAACACATGGAAGTTCATGGCATTAATATTGAAACCACATGATCCCAGCTTAGAATTATGCAAACTGAAATAAAAATTATTTATGCTTAAAAGTTTCTAAATATTCGCATGAA